>JAGKTI010009878.1:0-10692 GCA_018397915.1 Birgus latro
GTCATACCAAACAACAACCAACAGTTTATCCTCTACTATCGCATATCGTTACCTAATCATAACTCTATGTTGTAGCAGCTCCACAACCGTCAGCAATACCAACACGTCCCTTATAATTCTCCAACCACCACACAGTATCCCCAAACTTACCGCCTTTAAGTATTCATCATCACTCAGTTTGATCTCCGTGGCAAATCAGCTTCCACAACCGCCATCAATATTTTCTTCATAATCTCCAACAATAGAAAATATCACAAAGCTTATAATGTCCAGTAATAATATATCATTTCCTAATCATACATATTCCTTCGTAACATCCGCCTCTTTTACTTCCATCAATAATACCTCCAGCCACCAAACATTGTCCGAAAACCTATCACCTTTATCACACATCATCAAAAATATATCTCCTTGTTACATTACCTTCCACTACCATCATTTGTAATATTTTCTTCATACCTTCGGCCATTAAAAATATTCCATAACTTATCACCTTGAATTATATATCTTTACGCGATTACTTCTTCTTGTTACAACCGCTTCCACCTCTACCACCAAAATTATTATCGCCACAGTATCTTCAGCCGTCCAGCATCATCCTAAAACTTATCGCCTGAAATTATACACCATCATATATTATTAGTCTCATATATATAGTTTTTACACCAGCTTTCTTTACTACCATGAACAATACTAATAATATATCTAATCATCAAATATTATCTCACTACTTATCTTCAGTCATATATCACTACTTTCTCTTATATATTCCTTTTACAACAGCTTCCACTTTTAACAGCAATAATACTTTCTTCTCATCTCCATCAAAAAAATATTCCCCAAACTTGCCACCATCCAGTCATATATCTCCGTGTTAAACCACCTTCCGCTACTGTCGTCACTAATACTCTCCTTTTATCTCCCCCCATCAAACAAAATCCTCAGACTCACCGCCTTCAATCATATATCATTACCCAGTCATCCTAATCTCTCTAATCCACGCTAGCCGGTTGAGGTACGGACAGACCTGATGAATGCCACTTTACTCTCAGGCACGGCAGCTTCTTTATCCCCTGTCAGTTGTCGTCTCTCATCCCTGTCTATATTCCCTTCCCCTCTTCACATATTCATCCCCACAATCGCCTCAAAACCCCTTCAGTATGATGACGTCTTTAATCTTGGTACTAGAGACTATATTCTATTCACTGCATATAAAGAAGGGATTAGTCAATATAAACTTATCACATTTAATATCTGTATCAAATGCCACACTGTTATCGGTCACTGCAGGTGGTTTACTCAGTTCAGGGTACGGTGGGTCAGTCATAAAATCTAGTCATTCAGATATACCAGTACGCTGTCTTAAGGTACGGTGAGTCAGTCAATAAAATCTTGTTAAAATATACGCCATTTTACTCCATGTTTTTACGCAGAAAGTGGTGTCCCTTGGCCCTGTGGATCAGTTGCAGCCGGAGACCATGAAACACCTGGAACGCGTCGAGTACAATTGCCTACCAATGTCAGGCGCGTGTGGAAACGAGCCACTAAAACACATACATACATAAATGCAAACCATTCATATATTCACACAGATATACACAGGACTATTTTTTTAAAATCAATATTAGCTACACTCTACCCACTTTCACCTCAACAGCTACTATCTCTCCATCTTGAATGCTGAGCTGCAACAAGAGATCAGCACTATAAATGGTGCTAGTCACGAAAAAGTGCGGTTGAAAGGAAGTAAAGACGCTGCTGTATTGTCTTATTCTGCCACCGAGGTGTACAGGAAATAAGTGACAAAAGGAAGAAAATTTCCGCCCCGTGAACGTGGACGAACTAGTCACTAAAAATTTATATCTGGTATCTGTCAAACATATCATTCTTAGTTCTAACGGTAGGCGGTTTTATCTTGCATAGGTAATCAGGGCAATGTGATCGCCAATGATAATGTTATCTTTGAAATACGGCAGCCATATCTCCCGTGACCAGGTTGATGGTAAGAGAAATGATAATAATGAGGAGGAATGGATAGGAGAGGAGAGGAAAGGAGATGAGAGGATAGGAGAGATGAGACGGGAAGATGAACCGACAAAAAGCCAGATAAGGACGAGAGGAGAGAAAGAGGCTAGGAGAGGAGAGGAGAGAAAGGGATAGGAAAGGAGAGGAGAGGAGAGAAAAGGATAGGAGGGGGGAGAAGAGAAGAGGAGATAAGAGGAAGCAAGAGAAGGAGAAGAGAGGAGAGGGGAGGAGAGTTGAGGTCAAGGAGAAAAGAAACGAGGAGAGTAGAACTGGGGTTAAGGAGAAGAGAGAAGAGGAGAGGAGAGGAGAGTTGGGGTCAAGAAGAGAGAGGAGGAGAGGGGAGGAGAGTCGGAGTCAAGGAGAAGAGGGATGAGGAGAGGAGAACAGGGGAGAAGGAAGGGGAAGAGAGAGGAGAGGAGGAGGAGAGGAGAGACAAGGGAAGAGAGAAAGAAGGAAGGATTGTGGTGACGGTGGGATATAATGTTTTATTCATGTATCCACCAGTCAATATTATTCAACTCAAAGAATCGATATAGCTTATTCACAGACAATATCAACTCTTTTACGTCAAATACCGTAATCTTATTTTTCATGACACGCCAATCAGGAGAGGAAAGGAAGGGAGGGGAGGAGAGGAGAGGAGAGGAGAGGAGAGGAGAGGACGCACAGAACGTGACAGGAGAGAAGAGGAGAGAATGGAGAAGATAGGATACGAGACGAGAGAAGATGAGAACGGAGAGGAAAGAAGATGAGAAGGGATGAGAGGAAAGGAGAGGAGAGGAGAAGAGAAGCGAAGAGAGGAGGGAAGAAAGGAGGAGAGGGGTGTGGTTCTGTTATCGGCTCTTTGCCTTTTTCATCTATTCGCTGAACGGTTTTATTCAGCTTAGGAAATCGATACATCCTATTCAGCAACACTATTAACTGTTATCTGCCAAACACCGCACTCTTATCTCTCACGACCAAACCAGACAGTAGAGACAGGGAGAGTATGAGGGGGGAGGAGGGAAGGGGAGGGGAAAAGAAGAGGTGAGAGGAGGGGAAGGGAGAGGAAGGGAAGGCTGGGGAGTGGAGTGGAGTGTGATGGGTCAGGGAAGTGCGTTATCAGCTACCAGTCCCCCTCACTAAACATTCATTACCTACATAATTGCTGGTGAGGGCCGCATCCACGCTTGTTAACTGACGGCTGAGTGGCGTAGGGAGGGGGAGGGAAGGAATGGGAGAGGGATGGGGGAAGGAATGGGAGAGGGAAGGGGGGGAGGGTTACGAGAGAGACGAGAAAAGGGGAATGAGGTGGAGAAGGAAAGGTGGGAGTGAGGTGGGGGAAAGGAGCTTTAATGGAAAGAAGAAAGAGAAGAGGGGTGAGAATGGGAGAGGGAAGTGAGATGGGGAAAGGAAGTGGGTGGAAGAGATAAGGAAGCAAGGTAGTAGGGGGAGAGTAAGGTGGAGGAAGGGGGATGAGGAATGGAAAGGATGGAGTAGACGGGTAGAAGTAAGAGGTGGGAAAGGGATTTGGGTAGGAGTGGGGGAAGAAGGAGTAGGAAGGGCAAATGAGGAACAGAGGAAGTTGATATGACCTTGCTCGAGCGGGGAGTGTGCTTGAGTAAGGGGGTGACATCAAGGGAGATTGCGTCTATTGTGGGAGAAGAGTAAGAGTGGGATGGTCAACAGGAGGGACAATAGCAGAATGACATTTGGATATACGAGGATACTGGGACAGGAATATGCTCTAGTACTGCAAAAGAAAAAATAAGAAAGAGTTCAGTAACGAAATATTAACGCTCTCTTTGCAGGGACAACTCTAGTTACAGTATTTTTTTGCCATTTGAAGCCAGACGATTTATTCAGATGAGTGTGAGTCGTACCAGCTTTAGTCTTAATACAAGTACCAATAATTTTCTCATCGTCGTGTATTCTCTCATATTTAATCCCAGTGAACACCTAATTATTTCAATCAATTGGGAGTGAGTCATAGGAGCCTGCCACGGTAAAAAGTGGAAGATAGACGCTCCTGAAGTGAAGTGAAATAGTAAGGTATAGGAAACGTTAGCGGGTATAGAAATGTGGAAGAGGGAGTGGGAGATGATGATGAAAGATTATGGGAAAGGTTACGGGGCTGAGGACGGGTTTGTGGGCGTAAAGCGGGAAAGAAATGTGGGAAGACGGCAAAGTTAAGAGAAGGGTGAAAATAAATAAAGGAAAGGGAATAATAAAGTTAGGAAAGAAAAATAAATAAAGTAAGGAAAGGAAAAAATAAAGTAAGGAAAGAAAAAAATTATATAAAGAGAGGGAACAAATTAAGTAAGGAAAGGAAAAAAAAAAGGAATTATTCTTTCAAAAAGAAAAAGGGGAATTTATACCTCATTCTTGTTGGTTAGATTGTTTATTTAGGGAAATATTCTTGCAGTGAAGGAATTATTGAAAATTATAACCAAACCAAGTTCAAAAAATTTATTCTATGCTGTTAAGAGATTCCACGAGAAAAATAGAGAGCTGAAGGGGTGACGGAAGACGGTTAAAATTATCATCATCATTATCATTATCATCATCATTACAATCATAACAGTCACCATCACCATCATCATTCCAAACCCCCCTCCTAACTATGTGATGGAGTGATGCACGATACAGAAAGTAGAAAAAAAAAGCATGTCTTGCGAAATGTGCCAAACAGTCATACACACATCATAAAAGCCTTGGAAATCCTGGTCCCATGCATGAAAATGAGGAAGAAAAAAAAATATGAAAACAGCTTTGGAAAGACTGCAAAGCGTGAGAATCGTAAAAATTGGAAGGAGGTAAAGGACGTAAGAAAAGAATTACTGAACAAAAGCATGAAAGGGAAAGGTGAATCGAAGTATAAAAGACAGGTACGAGTAAAAATGATGGGTCAAAAAAGAGGGTAAAAGAAACCGTCAAAAAAGAGGATACATAAAGCCGAAAACTCCAGGTAAGTAAATGATATACGAGAGGGCAAGAGGCTGGGAATGAAATTGAATTAGTTAACAGAGCTGAGTAGGAGTTCTCCCACGTGTATAAAATTTTCATTAGCAAAACATCACAGCTGTATGTTCTTTTATGTGTGTACTGAAGCAGCTGGCTTTCACACGCCTGATAAGGATAGGAAGCTCTACCATACACGTTCAAATTGTGTTTTACGGATCCTGAAGGACAGCTCATCCGCAGAACCAAGGACCACAATCCCAGCCAATACTTTACGCACGGGTCTGGGTAGAGAAAGATTTTGGAGTGTACGGTGAGATGTGTATGTGCATATTTGTGCTGGAGAGGCTGTTATTATGAGCGAGAAAGCATGTACGCGGCATCAAGGGAGCTTCCACAGGCTAAGACCATGTGAGAACGCTTGAAAGGGGCATATTGCTGCATGCATCATCTTAATTGTCCGCCCCAGATGCAATTTTATTCGGCAGGAAAGACAATGAAAATAAACAGCAGAAGCTTCTCCTAACCTCTCTTGTTCTCCCTGCAATAAAAAAAAAAAAAAAGGAAGCTGATGGTGTGATCAATATGATTTGACCTAAAATTGTTGTGTCCTCATTCTGAATAACGAACTATAAGAAATTAACACGAGAATACGGCGTTACACACGAAGCTATGCTATGGAAAGGATACAGAATTTCGATATTGCCTGACTCTTCTACTGAGCTACAGAAAAAAAGGCCGCAAATGGACGAAATCTTCTCTAAGTTAAAGTGGACAGATCTAGTTAGGACTGGGACTGATCGTAAGCTGGCTAGTGAATCTCAGAGCAGGGCAGGTGGGGTGGGGTAGGACGACACAAAGGATTGGTGATAACAGTGGTGTGGTCGCAGGAGGAGGAGGAGGAGGAGGGAGAAACTGTACTGAAATTGACAGAGAAAGACACGTAGGGAAATAATGGTCTTTTATGCCGTGTTCTTGAGCACACGGTACTCAAAATATAAATAGATAAAACACTGACGAATAAAACACGAGAAAGAAAAATGGTGCATACCCAACTGGCCTGAGCTGTAGTACCCAACGGATCCTCAAAAGAAAAAAAAATGAGAAAAAAAGGGAATTCCCAACTGATTCCAGCTCTTCAAACTAATGTATCTACAGTGTGTATGCATATATGTATCTGTCTATCTATTTGTTTATCTATCTATCCATGAAGTTAATTAGAAAGCACATGAAAAGGACGAAAGAAGGCAAAAGGGCAAATACCAATCCAGTCCCAGGTGTACTAATGTCTCCTGTACGCCGTCATGTTCTTGAGGGGGAGAAAGTGGCAGTGTGTGTGTGTGGGTCTTTGTCTCCGCCACCCGACCTTACCGCATTTGGCACCTCGAGGACGCTCCGTCAGGTCAGGTTTCTGAGGACAGTATTCTCGTTGGCATTTCGTAGCACCTCTTCCTAAGTGACTTATCCTGAGTATTACAGCTCAGTATTTTCTTTTATGCTAAGAGGGACGAACTAGGAAGCCTGCTTCCCGGTGAGAATATTGACGTCAGTGCTGTTATCTCGTTGGCACTGGAAGACCTCGTAGCACGTCTTCTTTTGCGACTTACTTTGCATACTACACATTAATATCTTCTTGGATGTTATTAATATGTCTATACTTTCGAATCAGTTTCCACCAGTAATATTAAACCCTTCAGTCCGATAACGTATTCTGTTTCATTCTTACTACAACCAGACGATTTGAACGAATTTAGACTTTACGAACTGGATTGGTCAGATATAAGTTTCAGCAACTTCAGCAACTCATTCCAGGCAAGGGATATCCCCCAAGCCGAATGAAATCGTCTTGTGATAGCAGGAATAATATCAAAAGTACTCCATCGTTACGAACGGGTTAAGACGATAATAAGGTGTAATATGCAAAATAAATCGCCACAGAAGAGATGTTACGAAGCCTCCAAAGCCACGAAGAATTAGGGATGCTGGGGCGTATTGTAAATGGCAGAGGAAGCTTCGTAGCAATTCTTCCTTAGCTATTTATTTTGCATAATATACTGTACGTAAGGATTCAGTTGTATATTATTGATTTGCTTTTAATATTGACATAATTTGCACGAATAACATGTAAGAGGATATTTGGATGTAATATGGAGAATACATAATTACCGAACAGGTGTTACGAAATTCCTCAAACCACTTAGAATACGATCCTTTGTCTCCACCCTCGAACCTTACCTCACCTGGCCCCTTGAGAACGCCCTTCAGGTCTAGTTCTGACTAAAGTACACAGGTCTGGCCTCCTTCACTGGTAATTTGCAAACGTCCCTCAGTACCACCTGCGTCTTGCTCCCACGACTCCAAATTTACCTTGATTCGAGATTAAGTCTGAATATCTGGTTACCTCCAAGAGTTTCGCAGCCTCTTGAAGTACCGGAGTCGAGTGGCGTGCGTATGTCCTTCAATTTTAAATACGGTGACGTCTCTTAATATTATCTGGCGAAAATCATATTATTCTATTCATCTTCTTAAAAACTTGTTGTAAAGGCAATAGAAATATCTCCATCTATTCCTTAGTACAATAATGTTATTAATATTTCAGTTTAGATACCGAAAGACAATCTCATTTACATTGGCTTACAGAAGGCATCTTAAGTAGTATGGAAGGGGCTAAGCTGAATAACTAGGTACCTCCCACTCTGTTCTGTAGCTCTCGAAGTATATGTAAGGTAGGATTCATCGTCAATAATCACATCTTAGTAATCTCTATCATTTCAAACAAAAGGCTACTTTAAAGTCTGTCTTTCCATGCCAGCACAATCTAATTACAGCTCATTATGCAGATTATAATGCCAGGCCAGCTTCCCAATAAAACTTGACTGCTTCCTTTAGCATACGCTTCCCGCAGCCAGTCATCCTCTGCAATCACCCTCCTCCACTAGCTGCCACTTTACCTTGTTTCAAACATCATAGTTTACTCTGGGTTAAACACCAGCTCAGATACTGGGTTAAAATCCAAGGGGACTTCAATCCCATGAAATCCCTCGCTGCTTTCTGATGCACTTAACATTAACCTGTGATTGTTTAATCGTTTTGCCGCGTTGAAAGATTAGACCTTCCCCCCCCCCCCAGAAAAAAAAATGGAATACTCTGTCATTAGCAAAAATAGAGTGCTTGACCATCATAGTCAGAATATTTGGGATAACTTATAACAACTTAGCATAGTAACGAACCTTTCAGTAGAGTAAAGCTGTATATGAGTAACAGGGAACTAAATTTTTAAGTTCAAGTTCATGTCAAAACAGTTCACATCGACCTGGAATGAAGTTCACGTATAAATATAAGATCACTACCCTCTCGTTGTACATTTTTTTTTCTTTGCATGAAGACAAGATACAAGGGAAGATTCTAAATTTAACTTTCCTTATCTCTCCTGTATATAATAAATCCTACTTACGACAGGGAACTGACTGCCACTTTGTGAATTCCAGGCCTGATCTGTTCCCACGGCCTAAAGTTTGCTTCAGCTCGCAGCCTGGGTTCACTGCTACACTGATCCTCTTCCTCAAGTTTTTGCCTTAGTGGATACGCCTCGCTGCCCATAGCAATTTCTACTCATTGGCCATTTTAACCCCTCCTCATTTCTCAAGAGTATCGTTGCACTTTAGCTCCGGTTGTAATTACCTTAACTCTGTCTCAGACTTTACACACGCAGTTTTCTCTGTATGTATATGTGTATGTATGTACGTATGTAAGTCTGTATGTATGTAGCTTAATATGTGTCTGTCTGTATGTATGTACGTAGCTTATTATGTCTATCTGTATGTAAGTATTGTAACACCCAGCT
This sequence comes from Birgus latro, assembly GCA_018397915.1. NCBI lineage: Eukaryota > Metazoa > Arthropoda > Malacostraca > Decapoda > Coenobitidae > Birgus > Birgus latro. Next base: position 8,810 of record JAGKTI010009878.1, read on the forward strand.
AGCACACACCCGATGGCGGACAACACTGTTAGGCTATACATATCGCAAATCGTGTTGTACGGGTCCTGAAGGGGGTGGGGGGGGATGCCCAAGACAGGGTAACAACTTTTTCTGTCAGTGGAGAAATGGCTGGCCCCGACTCAACTATTCATGCATGAGGATAGAGGTGGATAGCTTTCTGAGTGTAGGGTGAAAAGTGCATGTGGAAATGACTGTTTTTATGTCATCGAGGGAACTTCGACAAGGTGTAAGCATTCTAAAATCAAATGGAAGGATATACTACTCCAATGTTCCCTGTGTAAACTGTTACATTGAATGGCCGCCTGTCTGTTGTATTTTTACTTTATTTTCAGCTTTCCACGGCAGACCATCCTTTCAAACCTTAACCTGACATTAAGCCTACACCGACAGATAATTAATTTTGTCTTACCTTTCAGTTCCACGACATTCGTTTCAGCCAGGCAACTTTCCCATGACAATACTATATAACTGACGATGCCATGATAGCTCACTGGATCATTACTGATTTCACCCGTGTGCTTCCTTTGGGTTACCAGCTGCTTGATGCCGACCTTCAGCTGACTCAAAACTTGTTTCAATATTTCACGCTTCTTTTTTGCTAGTCTATACGAGTAATCATCTATTCACACTGGCTGTCAGTTTCAAGTGTCACGTCTCTCAGAATAGCGAATGTGTTTTGATATTAAATTTCATTCCTGAGCCAGAGTTAATTTAAGCCAGCAGTGCGCACTCACACACAGCCTCGGGAAAACAATAGTCCCTTGTATACCTGAAGAGCCGCGATGACATTAGCACCCACACGCACCGACACAATCACCCACGGAGCCAGGGGACGTAGGCATACTTTCTTCAGCTTAGTTATGTATAGAATCGCTTGTTTACAATTTTACCCTCAAGTACATAACTACCACATCCATCAAAGTAAAGCTAAAGCAAACGATAACGTGAAAAACAGTGAATCAACGTGGATCACGATATTCAGTGCTAGATATCCTTCATGAACACAGCCCCAGAGTGAAGAACCACGTCAACCCCCCTCCCCTCCGCACCTTCATAGTCACACAGCCACAGAGTCACAATAGTATTAACTGGCATAGATTTTTTCTTAAATACGACCCCAGAGCACAGAGCCACACATCGACGGAGTCACAAGGGTAATAGGGTGGCACGGATCTTTTATAAATGCGAAGCCAAAGCCCAGAGTCACGTCAAACACCCGGCAGAATCACACAGCCACAGAGCCACGAAGGTAATAAGCGAGAGGAGGGGCCAGCACCAGGACAGGGCCAGGCCACGACACATACACAGCGGCGCCGCGACAGAAAAACACCAGCCAGCCAATCTTGACTGGGAAGCAGTTTTGTGGCCTGGTAATTGGCCCAGTGTTGTTGTGACGGTCCGGGTGTGAGGGTGAAGGGAGGTGTAGGGGAGAAATGGAAGGTGAGATGAGGTGTAGGAGAGTGAAGGGAGATGAGGAGAGTTGTAGGGGAGTGATGGGACGTGGAGGGGAGAAATGGGAGATGATAAGAGATGAGAGTTTGAGAGGAGTGACTGGTGGTGTAAGGAACGTGTAAGGTGGTGATGGGAGATCAGGGGAGACGAGGAGAGGTGTAGAGGAATGATGGAAGATGTAAAGCAGTGATGGGAAGTGAGGGGAGATGAGGAGTGGAAGGAGAGTGATAGGAGGTATAACGATGTAAGGCAGTGATGGAAGACAAGAAGGAAAGTGATGGGAACTGAAAGGGTTTCTTATGATAGTGATGCGAGATGGGTTGTGTAAAACAGCGAGAGAAGTGAAGGGGACGGGACGGGAGGAGAGGGCTAGTTAACAGTGAGGATAGGGATAGCTACTAGCCTCTGCA
>JAGKTI010009878.1:15712-18212 GCA_018397915.1 Birgus latro
AACGGAGTGAAGAGAATGGAAGATGATGGCAGTGGCTGTGAGGATGACACATGAATCAGGCTGTGTAAATGAGGAATGGTAATAGATAATAATGACAGAACGCCTGACTTTCTATCCTTTGCTTGACGCCGAATCCTGTGAGGGGTGGCCTAAAGACGGATTGTAGCGGGGTGTGATGAGGAAGCAAGGATATGTTGAGATGATGGGTTTGGCTTCTGGAACGTCGAGGTGAGTGAGAAAATATGCGATGAGTGTTTTGATTACAGGAAGAGAGAGCGATGGTGAGAGTACGAGGGAACAAAATCTATCTGATGTGAGGTGAAGCTGAATGAGCGAGAAAGGGGAGGGAGGTGAGAAAACAGGATGGTTAACATTACCGGTACGAGTTTGGGAAGATTAAGAAAGAAGGGAATGAAGGACAAGGAACAGGTGATGTAAGATAAAGTAGGAAGGGAAAGAAGTATGAAGGAGACAAACGAAATTAAGAATGACGATCACAGGATGCGAGGCAGAGTGAAAAGGTCAAGAATGAGGAAAACGTTCAGGGGAAAAAAGGGGGGGAAAGACGAACAGGCAATGACAGACGAAGTAAAATGATCAGTAATGATAGAAAATGTGACAGGTAGAAAACGTGATGTGATGTGGAAAAACGAGATGGAGGACATAGGCAACAAAATAAAAGGAAAAAAAAATGTCTGGTGATGCCAAGGGAAGCGAGAGGAGAGAAAATGAGGAGCGATGAGAAGAAAAGATGACGACAGGAGGTAAAAATGAGGAGAGCGAGAATGATGAGAGATGAAGGGAACAAAAGGCCAAAAGAAGTGGAGCAAAAGGCAGTGCAGAACAAGAGATGAAATGAGGTGAAGAAAGGAGAAGAAATTAGCCTTCTTATGGACGGGACAACTCTAGTAATCTCATCCACCTAACACAGACGATTTTGTTCAGCCGAGAGTGAGTATGGGAGCCTGGGTGTGCTAATAAATCTATCACCGTTAATTCTTTCACGTACGGGACAACTCTAGTATTCTGTTCCAGCTGCATTTCTAAGTTATGATTAACATGTTTTATAAAGTAGTGTAGTATTAATCAGGGCAATAGACATGCAGTAAGTACAGGGATTTAGGAAGTCATAAGCTTGGTTCTGAAAGACGGGTAAGAGGAGAGAAAGAGGGATAGGAAGAGAGAAAGAGGGGTAAGCAGAGCGAGGGGATACAACGTGCAGAATAAGAGGAATTATGAAGTTTAATAAGACAAGGAATGAAAAGCGAAAGTGAAAGGCGAAGAACTGTGATATATGGGGAGGTGAGGAAACTGACAGGAATCATGTGGAATACCGTAGCTGCCATGACGAGGGGAAGGGATGAGGAGGGCGAGGGGAAAGGGGGGAACAGGGAAGTCGGGAAGTGCCATGGAAACAAGCCAGGTAAGTATCTAAATAAATGGAAAAATGAACTAATCTCCAACAAACACCTGTACTCCAACTTTAAACTTCCTTTTAATGTTGATGGTACTTCTAACTCTCCAGCCTCTTGTTTCTCTTCCTATTAAACCCTCGATTTAAAAAAGAAAAAAAAGTGACGAGGCTGGTAATGATTTTGAAATGAGGTTTGGAGAAAAAAAAATAGAGAAAAAGGTAATTGAGGTTTAGGAATATACGTAAAGTGGTGGCTACGTGGAGAGAGAGAGAGAGAGAGAGAGAGAGAGAGAGAGAGAGAGAGAGAGAGAGAGAGAGAGAGAGAGAGAGAGAGAGAGAGAGAGAAAGAGAGAGAGAGAGAGAGAGAGAGAGAGAGAGAGAGAATATATGAGAAAGATAGAAAACAGAATGAAATAATACACGGGTTTTATAAGTGAAAAAAGGAAAGGAATGGGACATAAAAGGAGCCAGTACATTGGGTAGATAAAAACGGTGATGTAGGGTGGAAAAAAAAAAAAAACGAAAGAGAGGACGCAGGACAATGAAAGAAAGGTAGAAAAAAAATGGTAGCGAAAGCAAGACACAAAAAAGAAGGAGGAAAGGGAGAAAAATGATTATAGCTGCACAGGTTACTACACAAAAGAAAAAGATGGAACGTAGGACAAGAGAAAAAAAAGGACTGGAATCAAGACACGTAAGCATTTCATTCTGGGTGACGACAAACAACTTTATTCAGCTGGGATAACCCCTTCCCATTTTTTTTTAAATTTGCATTTTCCATGGGATTACAAGAAGGAAAAATGGATTTTGCTGAAATTTAAGACGCCTCACGCAAGATCCACTTCCCCTTCCCCCCACCCCCTCCTCTCCCCCTTCCCATACTTACCCCCCTCTTCCTACCCACCCCTCTCCCTCGCTCCTTCCACTGACATTCCCTCATCTCACCCCCTCCTCCTCCTACCCTCTCATCCCACGCTCTCCTTCCCTTCCCTCCTCTCTCCCCACCATTCCCGCTCACAACAGCTCCTCGCCGACTTGATAACGAGGGAACAATGGCGGGGCTAGTAGTCACCCCGCGGCCACCTG
>JAGKTI010009878.1:23212-26608 GCA_018397915.1 Birgus latro
ACCTATGCAGACTTTCAGCAATTGTGTAGCCTTTATCTCTTCCATCTGAACACTTCACCCCATTATGCAATCAAAACACAAACCATATCCTTCTATATCCTCATTTCACTTATATATTTTTTTTCCACCCAAAGCTCGCAACGAGACTTTTCTTCAAAGAATTGCACCCTACCTCCCATCCTCGTCATGTCTCTCTCACTGACTACCTCTCCCATCCAAAAAGATGTATTCTCTTTCCCACTTAACTTTCATTATTCTTTTTCGTCTACAGAGGGCTGTACTAGCCTATCAAAAATTGGAGGGCAAAGAGTAAGGCACGTGCACCTGATGAAGGTGATCACGCCTGTCTTTTCTGCATCGTATCTGAATCCAGACTGAAATATGGGATGTAGGCTAAACAACTTTGATAATCACGAGAATCATAGTTATGACCATCAAAAACTGGGGGTTTCCCTTCCCCTTCGCTCACTCAGTCTTAATAATGCTATCTGCCTCACTGATTCTCACACCTTATCTCCCAGGCCTAGTTTTGTTCTCTTTTCAGCCCTGCATCACCTTCACTCACTAGCTATCTAGCCTTCATGCTCTTTCATCCTTTTCCTTAACCTTAGTTTCATCCCTTTACTTTCATCAGTGCAATACCTGGCCTCACTGTCTCTGCCTCTCACCTTCTGCATATCCACAGCCTTCACTTTTTCTCTTTCCCCTACACCTCAGCCACACCTTCCATTAGCTACTCACCTTTATCAAGACACATTTCTCTTCTTCCAGTCACTCTTTACATACCTTCCCATAGCTGCTCTTCACTGACTCACACTACCCTACACCTCACCCAAGCCTACCATCCAGGTTTAGAAATGAGCAAATTTAGACCCGTAATTCGCCGGACTACCAGACTTAGAAAATGAGTGGTCTACCATGATTTTAGATAACCCTGTCGGCCTATTTGTATACCACCTGAATGTATTCCGAATTTAAAATAAAAAACCAGGATATTAAAAGTATACATAAAGAATACTGCTTTCAGATTTAGAGAAGGGACATAAACTACAGTACCATAAACTCGTAACTGGTGCTTTATATAGGCCTATTATTGTTTTCGTTACACATGGGACTAGCAGTATCGGAAAATTCGTAGTCCGTCATCATTTCTAGTAGTAGCCTACCAGTCAAGCGGACTACAGCCAATTACAAACACTGCTTCGATCATTCACACACCTATTATATACACAACTATCATAACCTTCCCCTTCTTATCACTCCCCCACAAAACCCACCTTCCACCATCTTCACCCTCCCTCAACCACCAATGTCCTCCAATAGGCCAGTTCACCCACCCTCCAACTCCCACCAGTGATCTAGCCCTCACCCACACGCACCCTCCTAAATCCACTCCCACCCTCTCTCCTCGACTCAGCCTCCTCCACTCACCCTTACCCACACTCATCCACTCCCTAACCTCCTCCCACTCTCACCCACTCGCCTGTTATGAGTCTTCAAGGTTAGGAAAACATGATAAGGTCGGTGTTCTTATCAGGTATATACTCCTGAATCTTCGCCTCAGTGTTGGGTAATTACGCGTACACCCGAATGTCATCAGGGCCTTATTCTAAGTAGCATGGGAGACTTCGTAGCACCTCTTCTTCAGCGACTTAATTTTCATGTTAGAGTTTTGAGCTCTCTTTTTCAGTACCGTGACAAACTATATCGAAACTAAAATCACATAAATAACATGACAGAATATTTGTAACCTATTTATTTATCATCCATATCTTTTTTGCTACATCGGGAACGTAGGAACCCGGGACTAGGTTACTCAGTTCCTACAATCAAGACAAGAATAACCTGCCTCGCAATCCTCTGAGTGGCATCATATGACCAATGTAACTCCAACCACCCCTCAGATGGAAACCCTTACTGTCGGCATCCAGCTGCGGCACCTGAATTCGCTACACCACTAGACGTTCATCTGGTTACATGGTTACCGCCCAACGTAGTCATGATTTCCTGACTTACAGGAAACCACCGGCTTGTTACAGTGTAGAGCCACCTGCAGGTTGCACTATAGCAAGTGAGTGGATGGCGGGCTCCCCCATCTACTACCAAGTTATTGTTGTTGCTGTTGTTGTTGAGTAACCCCGGCCTGTCTGGTCAAACAGACTCATCAGCGGCTGGCAAATAATCGCCCCTGCAGGGCTGTCCTGTACGGTGAACCGATGTTCCCTTGCGGCAGACAGCGCCCCACCACAGCGAGGCGCGGGGAAGAGTGTAGAGGTTTGGATTCCTGTGTAATGAGCATAATGAACCGCTAAGAAAAAGGTGCTACGACTCTCCAATGCCAACGAGAATACGGTCCCTAAACCGCACCCTAATTACGGAGTTATTTCAGTAATTGCCTGTGGCGTGAGCATTCCAAGCTAATTACAGGTTAGGGTATTCAATTATGCAAATTTAACGGGAATTCATAAAAAAGGGCCGTTTATTCAGATTTTTCGAACAGGTAGACAATGTGTGATCTTTAGAAAAACCTTCAAGCCACTAACGTAACCTCTTCAGTTCTACGCCGAAGTTCGTATTTTTCCTCCTGCTCTCTCCAGACATATTACTCTTATTAAACTTAAGCCGAGCTTTTGTGTAGATGGATGAATGTCGTATCTAACCTATCCAGTCCGAAAAAACTCTCTCCAAAGTTGAATAAAATCGTGTGGTGGTATCAACAATAAAATCAATATTGAAAGAGTTCACCATTAGCTGCAACACCTTGAAGGTAGTGACAAACTTTAAAACAAACTTGGCAGCAACACAATTACAATTTCTTACACCTAACCGTCTCATTACTTATATATCATTAAGTTAAGGTGAAAGTGAAACCTCTGAGCCAGTCTCAAGGCAAGGTTTCACAAGACGACAAGGAGACTTCGAACCAGGAATAAAGACTTTGAAATAATGCCTATCGACTAAGGAAGATAATCAATTTCCAGTTTTCCTCTATTAATACGACCCACAACAATCGAATTTCAATCCAGGTCCCCAGCCGTACTGCTGAGTGAAAAAAGACAAGGGGGATATCTTGGTTCGAGTCTGATCGGCCTCAGAATCGAACATGGGTCTTTCCAGTTACATCTTCCTCCCTCTAGAGAATTGTGGATATCTTTATTGCCTGAGGGAAGAAGAACGAAGTAAAGGAGACGTCGTCATATTGAAGAGATTAAGAGAGTAGGAGGGAGGGAGGGAAGAGTGGGTAGCCGGGAGTGAGGTGTGGGTGGCAGGCAGGGAGGGAGGGAGGTGTGGGTGGTAGGCAGGGAGGGAGGGAGGAGTGGGTAGCAGGCAGGGAGGTAGGTGTGCGTAGCAGGCAGGCAGGGAGGGAGGGAGGTGTGGGTGGCAGGCAGGGAGAGA
>JAGKTI010009879.1:0-29809 GCA_018397915.1 Birgus latro
CTCTCTCTCTCTCTCTCTCTCTCTCTCATTATATTTTTAGTGTATTCTTGCTTTTTCCTGCCAGTTTTATTCATTTGGTGAGACATTAAAATTTGGCAAGTTAGATTTCCCCTTCATTAGAGAGAGAGAGAGAGAGAGGGAGAGAGGGTGATTAAGTAAGGTGTGTGTGTGTGTGTGTGTGTGTGTGTGTGTGTGTGTGTGTGTGTGTGTGTGGTAGGGGGGTGTTGTTTATGCTGAGGTGTGGAATGTTCTGCTGTCCAGTTTGTGAGATGGGTAACTGCAGATTTGACTTGGGCCATTTTGAGTATGTTTGTAGTAAACCATTTGTGTAGTGTGTTGAGGTAAGGTTGGAGGATGTGTGCAGCTGTGTTTGCATTTTGGTGTGTACAAGTAAGTGCTATGTTGTCTGCATAGGAAGCTATGTGTATCTGTGGTGCGTGGGGTGTGGGTATGTCATGCATGTATAGGTTAAAGAGTGTAGGGGTCAAAACAGATCCTTGAAGGACACTGTTTGTGAAGTTTCTGATGTTTGATGACTGACCAGCAAATGTTACATGTGCACATCTGCCTGCTACATAGTTTGCCAGCCATCTTTTTGTGTTATTGTGCATGTTTGTGATGAATACTGATTGTGTGGTTACAGTGGGGGATGGCATCAGAAGCTTTGCTAACATCTAGTGCGACTAGGAGTGTTCTGTGTGGTGGCCAAACTGAATTGATGCCATCAAAACCTCTCCTTGTAAGGAGAGTGGCTGTGGAATGTGGTGGCCTAAAACCAAGTTGTGATGGGGCTAGGGGGATGTGAAGTGTTACTAATTGCAATACTAGTCGTTCAGTGACTTTGGAGGGAGTGCGGAGGAGTGTGATACGGCGGTGTGAGGAAGGTAACATGAAGTCTTTGTTGGGTTTGGTGATAATGATGATAGTACCATGCTTCCAGATGTTGGGTATCATGTTGCGTGAGTAGCTGCAGTTTGACATGTTGGTGAGTATTTGTATGCCTTATGGTCCAAGGTGTTTAAGGTGTACATTGCTTATGTTGTATGCCCCACAGGCCGATGAGTGCTTAAGGCTGCTCATGATGTCCTTCGTCTGGTTGTAAGTGAAGGATGCAAAGTCTGGATACGTGGGGAACTGTCTCTTGCATCGGATGACACGTCGGTCGTCAGGGTGGGAGTTTTGATAGCTGACATGTGAAAAGTGATTAATGAGAGTGTTTGCTTGTTGTTTGTTTGAGGGTATGGTGTCTGTTTTTGTGATGGCAGCATGTGATTGTGTAGTATTGCTGTTGGAGAGTGTGATGCTGTTTAGTGTTTTGTAGAGTTTGCTGGTGTCTGTTTTGCGATCAAGTGTTTGGATAGTTATTCCAATTCAGTGTTTGCTGCTCTGATATTTTATTGCTTATGGAGTGTTCAGTGCTTGTATTTGTTGCATGGTGTCTCGTGTATGGGGTGCTGGGGAATGTTGCAGTGTGTCGTGTTTTTCTGGTGTGAAGTTGGGATTATGTCTCTTTCAGTGTCTTTTGTCTGCATTCTTGTACTGAAAGTGTCCACAGCAGTGTTGATGTTTATGATAGGTGTACTGTTTAATGTTTCAAAGTGTTGTTCTGTTTCAGTTGTGAAGGCCTCCCAGTTGGCTCTCTTATAATTAGTGTATGTGTGTCTGTGGCCAGCTGGGGTGATTCTAGTTTTGGTAATGATGATTGATAGGTGGTCAGAGTCAAGGGTTCTGACCACTCTCTAGGATGTTGTGGGGGTGAGGTTTGAGGAGCAAAAGGTGATGTCTAGGGATAATGGGAGGAAGAGGGCTTGGTGCTGGATATGGGTATGTTGATGGAGATTGTTGAGGATGAAAAGATTATCTGTCTCGGATTGTAGTACCAGCCCTCTGTCTGTGTCAGGGTTACTGACATGCCAGGCCGATGCCTTGGCATTGAAATCACCACCCAAAATAATGTTGGGTATGTTAATAATGTGGTGTATTTGTCGAAAGTATCCTCAGCAAGCCTAGAATCCACTTGGATGGATTTCCGCCCATCAAACGAGGTACAAAATAGTGTGACCAACTCTCTTTCATGTTTTAGCAATGAAGATATAACCTATCACAGAACACTTAATAATATTTTTAAATAAATATTGATCATTATATAAGCCATAAAGAGTAAATATTTCATACACTGATGAAAACTGTGATGATTTCAATAAAGTAATTGTGTGTTTACATTTTCGAGACTCAGCTGCCAGAGACACACCCCAGAAATGCCCCAGACACACCCCAAACACAAACCATACGTGAGGCAAACACAGCACAAGAGAGCAGTACCTTCGTGCAATACAATATCTTCAGCCCCAACATTGCTTCTAGAAACTCTGAGAAAGCCCCATTTTAACCAATGGATCCCTGGACAATTCCGTCTATTTGCATACAATGCTGCTTCTCCTTCTTCTCTATTGAGTCAGTGATCTCATTCTCCAGTGACATTGACTGGGTTCATACATGCAAGACGGGTACTGGCAACTGTGTGAGAAGCATCATCGTCGGCGACAATACAAGGAATGCATGTGATAAGGCCTGTGCCTGGTTCCACGGAACTTTCCTCGGCAAACTTCATACGAGGTACCGTGTGATACCCCTTTTAGTAATCACTGAATGAACATGTATCAAAAATGTTTAAAACACTGTACCATAAAACCTAGAACCATTCAATAAATTTTTATCAACATCATTATCATACTTATCCTTATTCTCACCCGCAGAAAGAGGGAATATAAAACTTGGAGAACTACCAGCAGTATGACCAATGAATTGGATTACATAGTTATTCAAGTCTTAGTTTATGGTGTGGATAGGTGGAAGCGCTCACCATCCACTCACTCGAGTGCTGCTCTTGGGTGTCTGCCCTTTCCTCTCCTCTATCCTTCTTTCCTTCCATCCTCTTCTGTCTTTCCTTCATTCTTTCCTCATCCTTCTGCCTATGGGTGACTCTACACTCCCTGTTCTGTCTTTCTTTCCTTCATTCTTTCCTCTTCCTTCTGCCTGTGGGTGACTCTACAGTGAGTGACAAGCCAAATGGATTCCTGTACACCAGGAAACCATGTAGTACGCTGGGTGGTAACCATATAACCAAATTTTGGTGCCTGGTGGTTTAGTGGGTAATTATGGCGCTCCAATCAGACTGAGCCGGTGAAGGTTTATATCCAAGGTGTGGTTGGAGTTTATTGCTCATGTAATGCCACTCAGGGATGAGTGAGGCTGGTCACTCTCATCATAAGTGTCAGGACCAACTTGCCTAGCCCAGGGCTCCCACGTTCCTCAAGGGGCAATGTAGGATTGGATGATGATGATGATGATGATGGTCAGATTGAAAGTAGAACTACAAATGTGGGCAATTGTGTGTGTGTGTGTATGTGCCAACACAAGAGCGTGCAAGTAGAGTGAAAAAAAGAGTTCTGGACAAATGTGAAAGCGTACATGGAAAACTTTGAATGGAATGAGACAGCGTTTTTTATTAAAGATATGAATGGAAAAGTAGGGAATGTGAATGTGGATAGAGTAGTTGGAGAGTAGGGTGTGCCTGCAGAAGTGGATGAGAAAGGCAGTGCTCTAGTGGACACTGGTGCAGGGAGGAGGTTGGTGATAGCCAATACCCTCTTTAGACGCAAAATGATCCACAGGTATACATGGGAAGGAATGACAAGGGTGGGTGGTGAACTGAACGAGCAGTAGGTAATGACTGACTATGTATGTGTGTGGATGATAGAATGTGAGGGTGTGTAATGGATGCAAAAGCATACAGAGGTTGAGGAAGTGGACTTTCTGACCACCATTTGGTGGTGAAGAAAGTCAAGGTTCAAATGCAATGAAAGAATAGAAGGAGGGAAGAACAGGAAGATGTTGCCCATGCAAGGAAGGCAGAAAGATTGCAAGAGGATGGAAAAAAGGCAGAATATAAGAGGGAAGTGGAGAAACTAGGTAAATATTTGGAATAGATTGGGAAGGAGGAAGGTGTGTGCAAGATATTCACAGAAGAAATCTGTGCACCATGTTTTTTTTGTTTTTTTTATGTCCGACTCTGGGCAGGCGGTAGCTCGATCGGTAGAGAGTTGGTGGTGTGTGGGGTAAAGCAGAGAGAAGGGTATGCAAGGAACAGCATGGTGAAATGAGGAAGTGAGACAAGCTGTGGCACAAAAGATGAAAGCATATGGTGAGTGGATGGGATGCAGGGGCATGGAGGAAGCTGAGAGATGGAAGAGAGAATTTACAGTATAAGTAGAGAGGGAGAAGAGATGAAAAGATTAGTAATAGAGAGTGAGAAGAAAGTGGATAAGGAATATGAGTGTAAAGTGGAAGGAATGTAAGAAAATGTTCTAGAAAAAGGTAAAGAGCGTAAGAAAGGGTGATAAAGAAGTGAGCTGGGGAGTGAAAGATAAAAATGGTTGATTGCTTGTGGAGAAGGGAGAAAAATGGAGATGGTTAGAACACTTTAAGGAACTATTAAACATAGAGAATGAAAGTGATGTAAGGATAAGTGGCTGGGCAATGGCTGGGAGTTGGAGGGAGGTGAGAGGAGAGGAAGAAATCAGAAGGACGGAAGCACAGAAGTAATGGAAGCAACAATGAAAGTCAAAATGGCAAAAGCTCCAGGAATTGATGGAGTGTGTGGTGAAATGCTGAAGCATGTGGGAGACCGTAGTAGAATGGATATGGAAAATGTGCTGATTGGCCTGGGAGGAAGGCAGAGTCCCAGAGGATTGGAAGCAGGGTATAATCATTCTCCTGTACAAAGGAAAGGGGGAAAAACAAGTAAGTGGTAATCATAGGGGCATCTGTCTTCTTGGTGTAATCAGAAAAATGTATGGCAGGACACTTATTGAGAGAGTTAGGGAAATAACAGAGGAATTAGTTGGAGAAGAACAGGGAGGTTTTAGGAAGGGAAGAGGTTGTGTAGATCAGGTCTTCAGTGGAAAAGTTTCTAGAGAAGGGACAAAGTTGTACGCAGCCTTCGTGGATCTGAAGAAAGCATATGACAGGGTGGATAGACAAAGAATGTGGAAAATATAAAGAATTATGGAGCAAATGGTTAGTTTTTGAATGCCACGAAGAGTGTGTACGAGGGTACTAAGGCTGCAGTGCGTGTGAACCTAAGTTAATTTTTCTATTTGAATGTTGGATTTAAACAGGGATATGTCATATCTCCAAGGTTGTTCAGTCGGTATATGGACAGGGTTATAAAAGAGATACAAGGGAGGACAGCTGATGCTGGAACAGCTTTAATGAGAGAGGGCAACATTTGGAAACTTCCTTTACTGGTGTTTGCAGATGATACTGTATTAAGTGAAGATGAAGAGGAACTGCAAGACTTGGCGAAAGATGAAGAGGAACTGGAAGACTTGGCGAAAAAGTTTGGGAAAGTGTGTAAGAAATGGAATCTAATGGTGAAAGCAGGGAAGAGCAAAGTTATGGTCTCTGAGAGAAATGAAGTCACTGAATGTAGTGAGGCTGGATGATGAGGAAATGGAAAATGTGAGTGCATTTATGTACTTGAGTAGTGTAATGAGTAAAGATGGAAGTTTGGAGGATGAAGTGCTTGAAAATGTACAACAAAGAAGAAAGGTTGCTGGTTCTTTGAAAGCAGTGATAAGAAACAGGAAGCGAGCATGGAAGTGAAAAAGCTACTACATGACAGTACAGTATTGTGATAACAACTCTAACGTATGGAAGTGAGGCTTGGACCTTGTTGGAAGGACACAAGAGTGACAGCAGTGGAAATGAGTTATCTGAGAGGAGCTACAAGGAGAGACAGACTGCCACATGAGGAAGTGAAGGTGCATTGTGGTGTGGATGTGGATGTGGTAGAAGCATTAGGAGAAATACATTGAGGTGGTTTGGCCATGTGGAGAGGATGGAGAGCGAGAGACTAGTGAAGAGTGTATGTAAGTGAGGTGAAGGGGGGGGAGAGGGAGGGGGGAGGTCAAAGATGAGATGGAGGGATGGAGTGGAAAGGTATATGAGAGATGGGGATGTGAGCTAGGATGGAGTGGAGAGGTATATGAGAGATGGGGGGTGTGAGCTAGGGAGAGAGGGCAGTGAAATGGCGGGGCACAGGGTGACATGAAGGCAATTTGTTTGTGGCCATCCCTTATGGAATTGAGGCATCTGGCAATAGACAGAGACAGATAGATGCTGATTCTGATGTCATTTTAAAGCTGAATAGTTATGCTTTTCACAATACAGTCAAACCTCCATAAGTTGACCCAGCAAAAGGTGGAATTTCCTGTAACTCAAACTCGGACTGAAGCTGAAGACTTTACCAATCTCAGAAAAGCTGAAAATTCTTGACCAGATCGAAGCTGGAGGGACAATGCAGACGGTGTGTGAAGAATTTCAAATTATATTCCAAGTGATACATTTCAGTTTATTATATTCCAACTGTTACATATAAGTTTAACTGATTGTAAGGTGATGCAAACAAATGCAGGACTTAAAGTAATTAAGTGACTGTTGTGTCCCTCCACCTCTGTCTCCACCACAAACTGCCTAACCCATGAAAGCTCTTTGCACAGATATCCATCAATAAAAGGTAGATTAAATGCACTAAATTGTTTTTGATTGTTTATTTCTATTGCTTTATACATGCTAATAGCCTAAAGTGATGGCTTGTGTTCAAAGATTTACATACAGTACAGTACTTCCCCAACTCTATCTGGGGTATGACGAAATACCAAATCAGTGGTCATTTACTGAATCGGCACTCTTTACTGGAAAATATTATAACTTTTACAGTCACACAGATTCTATCTATCTATTGCCAGATGCTTTAATCCAGTAAGGGGTGGCCACAAACAAATTGCCTCCATGTCACCCTTCCCCCGCCATTTCATTGCCCTGCTCCCAGCTCACACCCCCCTCTCTCATATACCTCTCCACTCCATCCCTCTGTCTCATCCTTGGCCTCCCCCTCCCTCTCCCCCCCTTCACCTCACTCACATACGGTTTCCTCGATAGTCTCTCACTCTCAATCCCCTTCACATGGCCAAACCACCTCAATGTGTTTTTCCTAACGCTTCCCATCACATCCACATCCACACCACAACGCTCCTTCACTTCCTCATTCGTCAGTCTGTCTCTCCATGTAACTCCACATACTCCTCTCAAATAACTCAATTCTACTGTTCTCACTCTTGACTTTAGTCCCTCCAACAAGGTCCAAGCTTCACTTCTATAGGTTAGAGTTGGTATCACTTCCCTGTTTCTTATCACTGTTTTCAAGGAACCAGCAGCTTTTCTTCCTTGTTGTACCCCTTCAAGCACTTCACCCTCTATACTTCCATCCTTACTCATCACACTACCCAAGTACTTAAACGCACTTACATTTTCCATTTCCTCCTCATCCAACCTCACTGTACATTCACTGACTTCACTTCTCTCGAAGACCATCACTTTACTTTTCCCTACATTCACCTTTAGAATCCGTTTCTTACACGCTCTCCCAAACTCATCCACCAAGCCCTGCAGCTCCCCTTCGTCTTCACTTCACAACACAGTATCATCTGCAAACAACAGTACAGGGAGTTTCCAAACACTGCCCTCTCTCACTAGGGCTTCTCCAACATCCACTGCCCTACCTTGTATCTCGTTTATAAACCAATCCATATACAGACTGAACAACCATGGAGACATGACACATCCTTGTTTCAATCCAACCTTCAAATAGAAAAATTCACTCAGTTCACTATCCACACACACTGCAGCCTTAGCACCCTCATACATACTCTTCACGGCCTTCAGCAACTTCACATCTACTCCATATCAGGCGTCGTGTGGAGTAGTCAGACAAGCAACAGTTTTTAAAAACTGCAGAAATTGAGTTCGAAGTTTCCCAGACCTCACACATCAATAACTTTGTTAGTAACCAAGGTATCAACTTTTTTTTTTTTTTAATTTAAAAGCTTAGCTCAAGCCAAAAATGACCCATGTGATGCATTTTAAATAATGGGATGGAAATTGGCATTCGTAGTACTATTAGTAAGGTACTAATTTTTCAAGTACAGTAAGACCTCACTATAACGGACTAATTGGGGCTCAGGCCAGTCCTAAATATGTGATTTTCCGATAAAAGAGACACCGGACTTACCCCTGCTAATCCGGACTTTTTCCGATATATCAGACATTAGTCCGGATTGCATCGGTAGTTTTCACTGCCATTGCAGTATTGTACTGTGTTATACCTTCACTACATTAATCAAATGGTATAATAATACTGTACTATGCACTGAAAAACATGTCTTTTACTTGTCTTATTGTGGTGAACATAGCTGAAGTTGTCAGGCAGTCCGGACTGCTTTCTGGCTATATCGGACTTTTTCCGATATATAGGGGTTTAGTCCGGTAGCTCCTCGAGTTCAATAAAAGCGAATTCCGGTCTACTGAAGTCCGTTATATCGAGGTTTTACTGTACTAGAAGTATTAGTAGCAGAAGTTGTTGGTTTTGTACAAATATTAGTATTAGCTGTAGCAGTTGATTTTTCATGTAGTAGCAGCAGCAGTAGTAGTAGTAGTGGTAGTAGTAGTGGTGGTAGTAGTAGTAGTAGTAGTAGTAGTAGTAGTAGAAGTAGTAGTAGTAGAAGTAGTAGTAGTAGAAGTAGCAGTAGTAGAAGTAGTAGTAGTAGTAGCAATAATAATAGTGGTAGTAGTAGTAGTAGCAATAATAATAGTAGTAGTAGTAGTAGTAGTAGTAGTAGTAGTAGTAGTAGTAGTACCAGCAGCAGCAGTAGTAGTAGTTGTTGTTATAGTTGTTGTTGTAACTGTGACAGACTTATTTCAGTAGTAGTAGGAGGAGGAGGAGGAGGAGGAGGAAGAAAAAAACACTGATTCACACTCATAACAACCTGTAAACACTTCCCCCAATGTTCAACAATCCTTAACAGTAGTATTATTACCTATTAGTATCAATATTAGTAGTATTAATAGTAGATAATGGTACAAAATAGTAGGAATTCACAAAAAAAGTAGCTTTACCAGCAGTCACCCCAGTCACTTTTCCTGTAGCATGGGGCTGTAAACTGGATGCCCCAGGCATTGGGTCGTCCACACACTCACTGTCAGATGACATTCTACACACAAAAGATGTAAAAATGTAGGAATGAACGAGTCATGCAATCACAAAAATGCGTGACACGTGGAGAATTACAAGGGACGCCAGCATTATTCCCAGCACCACTGCATGTTACGCTAGACAGATGCTGTGTGTAACAAACACGAGAAAAATAAAGTAAAGTAATATACTGTAGAGTATATATTTTTTTCTTTGGTTTTTCGCCTGGAATCCCCGAAGGGCTAAGGCATTGCCCCTGAATAGAGGACTATTTGGACTGAAGCGTGTAGCATTTTATGACTGGATGCCCTTCCTGATGTCTACCAACGACCATTGGGTGGATTCGATCCTCCGACCCTTCGGTCAGAGCTGAAGCGCTCTAACCCGAGCCACAGCTGCAAAGTAATATAAAATAAAATAAAAATGAAATAAAAATAACAATAAAAATGCAATTAATTTTTCATTTGTTTAAAAAAATATAAGCTATCAGTACAGTACATCCTTCAACTTTGCAAATTTTAACTTTGCGATTCACCAATTTTGCGAGGTAGTTCCAAAAGTCATGTACTTTTTAACATTTATGAACTTTCCAAGCGATCACACACTTTGCGAGGTTGAGTGGTGGGAGAGTCGTCTTCCCGCACTACTTTGCCACTTGGAGTAGTGACGTCATGGTTCACTGGGTGTACTGTGCCTCCTAGTTCAGTGGTCTGCCGCTCCGCAACGTTTGTTTGCACCTGTTTCCAACCAAGGTCACTGACCCTCACAATTTCGTGGTGTTCCTCGCAATACCCCAACAGTCTAACCTTGCACGAGTGTTATCATGGCGCCAAAGGGTAAGAAGAACAAGAAAATAAGTTTGGAGACCAAATTGAAAATGATTGAAAGGAAAAAAGCAGGTAAAGGTAACTCTGCTATTGGTCAGGAGTTTGGTGTTGGTGAATTGACAGTGAGAATGATTTTAAAGAACAGTGAACAAATCAAACAAGCAGCGAAGAACTATGGAGGTGCTCAATTTGATGGTAGAATGCAGGTGGCCAACAAAGAAGTGATAATAAAAATGGAAAGATATCTTGCTCACTACATACAAAGAAAGGAAAAGGAAGGGGTTGCATTAGATGGGCACCATATAAGGGAGCAGGCAAAGATATTCTACCACACGCGCCTTAAAAAAGCCATAAATCCTCCAACAAAACCTTTCAAGGCATCGAGTGGGTGGCTATGCCAGTTCCTCAAAAGGAAGGGGTTTAAACACATCAAGTTCAGTGGCGAGCGAGGCAGTGCTGACTACGAAGCAGCCAACTCCTTTCCCAATGTTTTGAGGGGCATAATAGAGGAGGAAGGGTACACCAAGGACCAAATTTTTAACTTGGATGCAACAGGCATGAATTGAAAGGCCATGCCAAGGTCATCCTACATTGCTAAACACCAAAAACAAGCAAGAGGGAAAAAACTAGACAAGTTGCGGTTTACAGTCATGTTGACCATAAATTTATCAGGCACCTGCAAAATGAAACCTGTGATCGTTCACAAGGCAAGGCATCCAAGGTGCTATAATAATATAAGGAGAATGGCAATCATCTCTGATTTTTATTGGTACCGGTCTGATAATGGTTGGATGACTTCCAGCATCATAAAAGAATGGCTTCTGAACCATTTTGTGCCTGATGCTCGTCTCACGTGCCATCAGAAAGAGCTTCCCTTCAAAGTGTGCCTTCTGATGGACAATGCCCCTTGCCATCCACATTATCTCACGGATGTTCACCCCAATGTGAAAATAATTTTCCTGCTCCAAAAAACCACCTCTCTCATGCAACCCCTTGATCAGGAGATCATAGCAAACATGAAAAACCTCTACCACACCAAACTTTTTAACTACCTCAGAGAAAAAAATGAAACTAATGAGGAAATAAGGATGATAGAGGCAGAGGATGAGCATGGGCGAGGCGGTGGCTCAATCGGTAGAGAGTTGGCTTGCAGTCCTACCGGACCCAGGTTCAAATCCTCGCTGGTGCAGGGAAAAGTTTAAGGATTTGAATTTCGTCAAATTAAGCTTTACTGATCTACCAGATGACCCGCCGACATGTCGTAAAAATACCCCCGCTAATACCAATACACCAGTCCTGTATGAGACAGCCCTAGCCTGTATTCAATATGGACGGTGGGTGTTAGTGCCGAAGTGGTGACATGTAGAGGTGTATGGTATGTAGGAGGACTGCTGGGCCTTGATAGCAGGCTATGAAGCCTATGCCCAGAGTCGGACACATTAAAAAAAAAAAAAAAAAATGAAGACCTGGATATGGACGACCCCCTGCCCCAGCCCCGAAAGATGGACCCATTGCCCCAGAGATGACACTGAGGCAGTTCTGGCGGTAATTTAATATCAAGAAGGCCCTAGAATTTGTTGTTGCCTCATGGATGGAAATAAATGAGGCTACCATCAACCAAGCCTGGCGCTGTCTGGTACCCCACCTTTGCCCTAAAAAGCCAGGTAGTGAGGTTCAGCAGGTGGAAGAGGCTGAAAGGGAAGTGTTGGCAGCAGCGCAGTCGGTTGCTGGGTGCCGTGAAGTTACAGCTGAGGAAGTGAGGGAGACAGAACAAGAAGAACACAAAAGTGCCACGACCACCATGCTCAGAGTTGACAAAGAAGGTGAACTAGCCAACCAGCAACCAGAGCAACCATAACCACAACCATGACGAGAATTAATGATGCATAACCTGACCAATATCCTCGCCGACACTGACCAGCTGAAAGAAACCATCGTGAGCAACGAATGTGACCAATTTAGGCTCAGGAAGCATGCCATGGTGTTGACAGGGCCCTTCGCTTTTATGCTGACCTCCACAGAGATGGGGTTAACAAGAGGAAGCAGTCTCTAATCACAAAATTCATGAGAACCCCAAGTGACCCTGCCCCATCGACCAGCCGCCCTGCCACCCGTCCCCAAGCAGCCAGCAGTCCTAGCATCTCTAACCTTTTTGATTCTGATGACCCCAGTGATGATTCTGACTTCGAGGGTTTCATGAGAGAGGCAGAAAAAACACAGAAAGATGTGGAAATATGTCGACAGTGATAGTGATGATGTAGGCCCCACGGGGTCACAGTAGTTGCACCCAAGCCTTGCCCCGCCACCAGTCCCGTACACCACGCCAGTCTTCACATCAGTGTAAATGCATTTTTTTCTTTTTTATGTTTCTTACCTATGATGTTTTCATATTAATATTACTGTACAGTACATCAGTTCATGTTTGTTTCATTTATCATCATAAAATTAAGAGGTAGAGTCGAGAGAAACAGTGAGAAAAAGTGCTTACCTTAGGGTGATGTTGACCAATTTACCTTTATTTCAAATATTTAATCGCTTAAATTTTGTGAATTTTGATTTTGCGAGAAATTTTTGTCGTCGACTATATTCTCGCAAAATTGGAGGAAGCACTGTAGTTTGTTGTTAGAAACATTGAGCACGAAGCATGTGATCTGGCAACCGTGGAATCTCGGCTCAGGCAGTGGTGGATGTCAGACTCCTCATCGCACTGACAGCTCTCACCCAGCTAGTCGAGGTGGCAGTTGAAGCACCCTACGTTTCGGAGGACTTTCGACCATATTTACAGTTGCGTTTCCAGACGAGCGACTTGCTCTGATGAAGGGGGAAGGGTCAAAATAGTGGCATATGCACCTAACACCAAACTGCCAACACTGTTGCTTGTCTGACTACTCCATGTGACACCTCATATATTCTTAATACTTTCCACAATCCTTGTCTATCCACCCTGTCATATGCTTTCTCCAAATCCATGAAAGCCGCATACAACTTCATTCCATTCTCGAGAAACTTTTCCACTAAAGATCCAAGGAAGAATATCTGATCTACACAAACTCTTCCCTTCCTAAAACCTCTCTGTTCTTCTCCAACTAATTCTTCTGTTATTTCCCAAACTCAGTCAATAGGTATCCTACCATATGCTTCTCCCATTACACTAAAAAGAAAAATGCCCCTATGATTACCACACACTTCTTTTTCCATTTTTCCTTTGAACAGGGGAATAAACCTGACTTCCTACTCTCCGGGACTCTACCTTCCTCCCAAGCCAATCTGCACATCTTCCACATCCATTCTACTACTATCTCTCCCCGATGCTTCAGCATTTCACCACACACTCCATCAATTCCTGGGGCTTTCCCAATTTTAACTTTCTTCACTGCTTCCACAACTTCCATCCTACAAATTTCTTCCTCTCTTCTCACATCCCTCCTCCTCCTAGCCATTCCCCAGCCACTTATACTCGCATTACTTTCATTCTCTATGTTCAACAATTCCTTAAAGTGTTCTCTCCACTCTCTCTTCTCGACTAGTAATCTACAATTTTTATCTTTCACTCCCCAACTAACTTCTTTAGCACCCTGTCTAACTCTCTTTACCTCTTTCCAGAATATTTTCTTACATTCCCTCTCCTTTACACTCAAGTTCCTTCCAAATTCCACATCCACTCTCTTCTTTCTCTTGCTAATCTTTTCACCTCTCTCTTCCATCTCTCAACTTCTTCCACACCCCAGTTTCTCATCCACTCACTATATGCTTTCCTCTTTTGTACCACAGTTTCTCTCACCTCTTCAGTCCACCATGCTGTTCCCTGCACCCCCTTTCGTCTTCTCTTCACGCCACACACCACCTCACATGCTGCACAGATTTCCTCTGTGAATACCTTGCACTTCCCCCATTTGCTCCAATCTATATTTACCCAATCACTCCTCCACTTCCCTCTTATATTCTGCCTTTTTCCAATCCTCTTGTAACTTTTTCAGTTTCCACCCTCCTTGTATGAAGTACTTCCTCTTGTCCTTCCCTTCTTCTATTTCTCCATTTCATTTGGACTTTGATTCTGACCACCACCAAGTGGTGGTCCGAAAATCCACTCCCCCAACCACCATATACTCTTGCATCCATTACACACCTTATCCTCTCATCCACACACACATCTCTCATCCACACGCACATAATCAATCATTGCCTTCCGTTCATTCAGTTCACCACCCATCCTTCTCATCACTCGCCACGTATACATATGGATCATTTTGTCCCTGAATAGGGTATTAGGCATCACCAACCCCCTCCTGGCAAAAATGTCCACTAAAGCACTGCCATTCTCATCCACCTCTGCAGGTACACCCCACTCACCCACTACTCCATCTACTTCACATTCCCTACTTTTCCATTCATAACTCCAATCAAAAACACTCTCTCATTCCTTTCAAACTCATGCACGTTTCCACATCTGTCCAGAACTCTTCTCTCACTCTGCTTGTACGATCTTGCGTTGGTGCATACACGCACGCAATCGCCCACATTTGTAGTCCAACTTCAGTCTTACCCACATAATCCTTGAGCCAACTGATCCATACTCTCATATTTTCTCCTTCCATCTGTTACTCACAGCAATACACACTCCTTCTTTTGTCCTCTCATTTTCACCTACTCCCGTGAATATGCCCCATCCATACTCCCATTCTCTCACACTCTCACCTCGCCATTTAGTTTCAGTTAATCCACATACATCCACTTTTGCACTCTCAAGCACCTGGATAATCTCTTTCTTTCACCTCATCATTTGCACCCCTTACATTCCATGTAGCTATCAGTACCATATCCTTTGTTCAGTCCTTAATCGTCACCTTTTGGTCAGTCCTGGTCCGAGACTTCTTGTTCTTTAGTTAGTTGTTTTCCAGGGAGGGGCACTAACCCTTCGCCAACGCACTTGTTGTCATGTAGGGAACACGTGTTGGTTGGTTATAAGGTTACCACCAAGTGTTTTAAATGTTTTCCTGGTTTACAGGAAATCAATGTAGAGGTACCCTAAAAACAGAGTACCACTACACTAAGCCTGCGGATGATGGACGCCTCCACCTACCACAATTCATAAACACCTAATTACTTGAAGTCTGGTTTAAAAAAATGTTTATTTAAATTAACTGTTAATAAAAAAAATCAGGATCCAGAAAAAACATGCTAAAGGTAGCAGAAGTGTTTTTGCATTAAGCTCAACAAATCGTCTTTGCAGACTTGTAGTTTCTATGAATAATGATTTAACAAGAAATATATTTATTTGCACTGTAAATCAATATTTATGCAAAACAGAAGTCTGTCAAGGCATGCTGGCGATCTAAAAGGGAAATACCAGCTACCTTTAGGACGTTACTGCTCTGAATCTGTTTTTTTCCTTTTTTTTATATTAACAGTTAAATTAAGCATAATTTTTTTACCTGATTTCAGATAATGAGGTGTGTATGAACCTATATGGTGATTAAAATTATAACATTTTCTTATTAAAAGTGGTGATTCGGTAAATGACCGCTGATTCAGCATTTATTTCGTCTCACCACTCTGTCTGCCTAGCCTGTCGTAACCTAGTCTAGGCTATGCAACCTCCTATCCAAGCCTACCCCATGACATGCACCAAACTGTTTTTATTGTTTACTTTTATTGCTTTATAAAATGCTTCTTTAGTTCAGTGTTAATCAGTGCTGGGCAGGTGTGCAAGGACTTGCGCACCCTTGCGCTCCGGTGAATTTCGTTTGCGCATTGCGCACCGCACAAGACCATGCGCAATATTGCGCTTTTGCACATGAAAAGACAGGTGCGCAAGAGCAAATTTAGTTGCGCATGCATAAATGAATTTGCGCTTGCGCACTTGCCTTGCGCACCTGTCCTGTGGGACACGTGGTCTTGGGAATGCCTGCATGGCTGAACAAGGGATGGGGGAGGCTTGGGCGGGTCGGGAGGGCTGGATTGTTGGGGGAAGGCGGAGGTTAGTAGCATTTCTTAAAATGCTTCAACATAGATAATGTATTTTAATATTTTTTATCTATCTATCTATCTATTGCCAGACACTTCAATCCCGCAAGGGGTGGCCACAAACAAATCGCCTCCATGTCACTCTGTCCCCCGCCATTTCACTACCATGCTCCCAACTCACACCCTCCTCTTTCACATACCTCTCCACTCCATCCCTCCATCTCATACTCGGCCTCCCCCTCCCTCTCGCCCCCTCCATCTCACTCACATACACTCTCCTTGTCAGTCTTTCACTCTCCATCCTCTCCACATGCCCAAACCACCTTAACGTGTTTCTCGTAATGCTTCCCATCACGTCCACAACCACACCACAATGCTCCTTCACTTCCTCATTTGTTAGTCTGTCTCTCCATGTGACTCCACATCTCTATCTATCTATCGCCAGACACCTCAATCCCGAACGGGGTGGCACAAACAAATCGCCTCCATGTCATTCTGTCCCCTGCCATTTCACTACCACACTCCCAACTCACACCCCCCTCTCTCATATACCTCTCCACTCCATCCCTCCATCTCATCCTCGGCCTCCCCCTCCCTCTCGCCCCCTCCACCTCACTCACATACACTCTCCTCGTCAATCTTTCACTCTCCATCCTTTCCACATGCTCCTCTCAAATAACTCATTTCCACTGCTCTCACTCTTGACTTCTGTCCTTCCAAAAGGGTCCAAGCTTCACTTCCATATGTTAGAGTTGGTATCACAATACTGTCATGTAACAACTTTTTCACTTCCATGCTCACCTCCCTGTTTTGTATCAAAAAATACATTATTTACAATATTAAGATTAGCATATGCAATTCCTTACAAAAATCATTAAACACATTATTTAAATATCCATGGCCTAATAATTTATTAGGCTGCAGATATTTGATTTAAAAATGTTTTAATGATTTTTGCAAGGAATTGCATGCTACTGTATATTAAATTATCAAATAAAACATCTTGAGAAAATGCTGATAAAAGTAAAACTGGCAACATCACAGCCTTTGTTTCCCTGTCCCTCTCTGGCCTCCGCTCCGCTCACTCGTCTATATGAACTTCCACGAGTTAACAAGGAATTGTTCCGGTCCTACAGTCTTATTCATATTGTGTGAAGTAATTTGTCAGTAACGGATGCCCCCAGTACCAGGAGTACCGGCTGTACTGCCCAGTCTTGGCAGCCAGATGCAGAGTGTGAAATTCAAATGACCAAGAGAGTGGAAATAAATTAGTTATTTGAGAAAAGCATGTCGAGACAGACAGATGAAGTGAAGGATCGTTGTGGTGTGGATGTGATTGGAAGCGTTAGGAGAAACACATTAAGGTGTTTTGGCCATATGGAGAAGATAGAGAGTAACGAGGAGAGTGAATGTGAGTGAGAGGGAGGGGGAGGCCAAGGATGAGATGGAGAGATGGAGTGGAGAGCTATGAGAGAGGGGAGTGTGAGCTTGGAGCAGGGAAGTGAAATGGCGGGGGACAGGGTGACATGGAGGCGATTTGTTGTGGCCAGTGGCCACCCCTTACGGGATTAAGGCGTCTGGCAACAGATAGAATAATAATAAATAAAAGTAAGTAAGTATGCTAATTTATTTAAATTTCTCAATATTTTACAGTAATTCCCACAAATATATGCAAATGGTTTGCGATAGTGCTTTCAAACAATGCTCAAGCTAAATATTAGATTGCACACTTGCGCAAGTTACAGATATTGGAAAATAATAATAATAAATAAAAGGAAGTAAGTATGCTAATTTAGGTAAATATCTCAATATTTTACAGTAATTCCCCCGAATATATGCAAATAGTTTGCGCTTGCACTTTGCGACATTGCGCAAGCTAAATATTGGTCAGATTGCGCACTTTGCACTTGCGGAAGGTAGTGAACTGTGGATTGTGCAATGCGCTTGCGCAAGGTTCTCTCTTGTTTGCACTGCCCACCACTGGTGTTAAACAAGTACAGTAATCCCTCATTTACTCAGACGTAACAGAACCAAAGGCATGTCCAGGTAGTGGCAACATCCGGATAATGAACACTATTTTCCTACCATACCCAGACCCTACCTATACCCACCTACAACCTAAAACTAGCCTATTTGTACAGTACCTATGCTTAATTTGGAAGTGTGTTCTGGTCATTCAGGGATATTTAGACATCAAAACACACATAGGAATATCCAGAGTAATGCTAAACACCAAGAAAACCATGCAGAAAAGCCACTGAAAACCAATAAACACCTACCTAAACACTACTGTATGTAGAGTACCCCTCCTTATTTTGGCAGTGTTTTCCGGTCATTCTGCCATATTTTGACATCAAAACATACATAGTATTATCCAAAATAATTTTCAACACCAAGAAAACCATGCAAAAAAAAGCAATGACAAGCAAAAAACACCCTACCTATACACCACTGTATGTCTGTCTATCTATCTATTGCCAGACGCCTCAATCCCACACAGGGTGGCCACAAACAAATCGCCTCCATGTCGCTCTGTCCCCTGCCATTTCACTACCCCACTCCCAACTCACACCCCCCTCTCTCATATACCTCTCCACTCCATCCCTCCATCTCATCCTTGGCCACCCCCACCCTCCCCTCCCCTCCACCTCACTCACATACACTCTCCTCGTCAGTCTTTCACTCTCCATCCTCTCCATATGCCCAAACCACCTTAACATGTTTCTCCTAACGCTTCCTATCACGTCCACATCCACACCACAACGCTCCTTCACTTCCTCATTTGTTAGTCTATCTCTTCATGTGACTCCACGTGCTCCTCTTAACCCGCCGAGTCCCACCAACGTACGATGCACGTCGCTACTTTTCTCCTCGGACAGGCCCAACGACGTGCATCTTACGTCATTCAATTGCAAGGATCATTGTGTGCACATTTTTCAACATTCGCGGGTGATTTTTGGTAGGAATATGTGGAAGACCTTCCTCTACCTGCTGTCAAGCATAGATACTGCCTGGCCCCACCTAACTCACCCTCCCCCCCTCTCCCCCCCACACTGGGCAATTCAACTGTTAGCTGTGACTTGGCCAGTAAAGGTATGTTGCCCCATGGTCTCTCACGGTGAGTGTTTCCTGAGATGGAGGACAAAGAAACATAGAAGCTAGAGGTAGAAACAAACAGAAGTGATGAGGTGGTAATGTCGTAAAGGAAGGTGCCATATACAGTAATCCTTCCACTATCCAATGTAATAGAGCCAAAGGCATGACCGGACAGTGGTCTTGTCCGGATAGTGGCCCTGAAGCTCCAGCACTGATCATTCATGACCTTAACCTAACCTAACCTAAATCAGAAAACCACCTACCTACCTCCCTACCGGACATGCATAGCACTTATTTAAGTCCCCTTTCACATAAATAATGCACACAAAGCATGAATTAACTGAATTTTAACCAAAAAATGATGATTTAGAGGGGAGTAAGGCATAGGTGCTCACAACTTGCCAGTAAGTGTAAGTAAGTATCAGACATGGAAATCACTATGAAAATCACCCTTTCTCACATCATATGCATTAAATAATGGACACAAAGCATGAATTCATTGAATTTTAACCCAAAAATGATGATTTTGAGGTAAGTAAGGCATAGATGTTCATGAGCTGGCAGCTTAGTGTAAATAAGTATCAGACGTGGCAATCACTATGAAAATCATCATTTCTCACATCTTATGCACTAAAATATGGGATACAAAGCATCAGATAAATAAACTGTTACCAGAAAAAGAGTTAGGTATGGCAAAGGTGTTCACTGTTCACCAACAGCACCGGTCATTCTTGACCCTAACCTAACCTAAACTAAATCAGAAAACCACCTACCTACCTCCCTACTGGACATGCATAGCACTTATTTAAGACCCCATTCACATAAATAATTGGCACAAAGCATGAATTAATCGAATTTTAACCCAAAAATGATGATTTTGAGGTGAGTAAGGAAGGGGTCTTCGCCAGATGATTACATAATGAACGTGAGGAAGACATGATTATTACCGAGAAAATCACCTTTTCACAGCCTATGCACTCAAATATAGAACACAAAGCATGAAGTAAATAAAATGTAGCCAGAAAAATTATGATTTAGAGGTGTGTGGGGCAAAAATGTTCACCAATTGACTAGATAGTGAATGTATGTAAGAGACAGGGTAATCACTGAGAAAATCACCTCTTTCACAGCCTGTGCACTCAAATATGGGACACAAAGCATGAAGTAAATAAAATGTAACCAGAGAATGAGGATTTAGAAGTGATTATGGAAAATATTTAGCAGTTGACAATGTTTACTTACATGTCCATGATTGTTGTTTACTCCTTGTTTACCCCCACCTCTAAGGTTTTTACAGTGGTCATAATTGCTCTTGAAGCATGTCCAGTAACCCAGTGTTTAACTACACTTAATCCTTAGCACTGACTTTTGATTATTTAAACAAGAACGAAAATACCGCAAACGATCGGACAGCCGTCCACTGTTCACGGGAGTTGAGACAGAACTAGTAGGAGGGGGACTGGGCGGGAAGGGAGCTAGTCGGCGCGCGTGGGAAATTCAAACTGACGCGGTCGGGAAAAATTGGATTTTTTTCTTTTTTGGGGGGGCAATTTTGGGGTTCGGGCATCAGCCCACTATGTCTGAATAGTGATGTAACCGGATAGTGGTCGTCCGGATAGTAGAAAGATTACTGGGGTTTTGGGTGAGTGAACAATGCTTATAAACGCCTATATTATTGTATATAAACCAATATATACTTGTACTACACATAAATTTGTACCAAATAAATAAAATAAATACGTAATTTAAAGAGTCTTGAAGTAGTTAACCCTTCCATAGTTTGTTTTCTTTAGCCAGGTACCCTGAAAAAGAAGGGAAATGTATGGTTGAGTGACACCTGTATCAACATTTCTAACTTCAGGATCGTGATTTCTCTATAAATTTTTGATGTTTCTCACCAAAACTGAAGGTTTCAGCCAAAAAACAAAAAGTAAAAAATCGGTCGGGACCTGGGGGTAAGCTGCTAAAAAAACGGATGGGACTGGACGGGTTAAATAACTCAGTTCCACTGCTCTCACTCTTGACTTCTGTCCCTCCAACAGGGTCCAAGGTTTACTTCCATATGTTAGAGTTGGTATCACAACATTGTCATGTAACAACTTTTTCACTTTCATGCTCACTACCCTGTTTCTTATCACTGCTTTCAACAAACCAGCAACCTTCCTTCCCTGCTGCACCCTTTCGAGCACTTCACCCTCCAGACTTCCATCCTTACTCATCACACTACCCAAGTACTTAAATGCACTCACATTCTCCATATCCTCCCCATCCAATTTCACTGTACAATCACTGGCTTCAATTCTCTCGAAGACCATCACTTTACTCTTCCCGACATTTACCTTTAGAATCCGTTTCTTACACACTCTCCCAAACTCATCTGACAAGCCGTGCAGCTCCCCTTCGTCTTCACTCAACAACACAGTATCATCATCAAACAACAGTACAGGGAGTTTCCAAACACTGCCCTCTTTCACTAGGGCCGCTCGAACATCCACTGCCCGACCTTGTACCTCTTTTATAACCCCTTCCATATCCAGATTGAACAACCATAGAGACATGACACATCCTTGTTTCAATCCAACCTTCAAATGGAAAGATTCACTCAGTTTGCCATCCACATGCACTGCAGCCTTGGCACCCTCATACATACTCTTCACTACCTTCAACAACTTCCCATCCACTCCATATATTCTTAATACTTTCCACAATCCTTGTCTATCCACCCTGTCATATGCTTTCTCCAAATCCATGAAGGCTGCATACAACTTCTTTCCCTTCTCTAGAAACTTTTCCACTAAAGATCTAAGAATGAATATCTGGTCTACACAACCTCTTCCCTTCCTAAAACCTCCCTGTTCTTATCCAACTAATTCCTCTGTTAGCTACCACATACTTTTCCTATTACACTAAGAAGGCAAATGCCCCTATGATTACCACACACATCTTTTTCCCCTTTTCCTTTGTACAGAGGAATAATTATACCTGGCTTCCAATCCTCCGGGACTCTACCTTCCCCCCAGGCCAATCTGCACACCTTCCACATCAATTTTGTTACTATCTTTCCCCCATGCTTCAGCATTTCACCACACACTCAATTCCTGGGGCTTTCCCCATTTTAACATTCTTCAATGCTTCCGCCACTTCCATCCTATTGATTTCTTCCTCTCTTCTCACAACCCTCCTTCTCCCCGCTATTCCCTAGCCACTTGCATTACTTTCATTCTCTATGTTCAACAATTCATTAAAGAGTTCTCTCCATCTGTTCACTTTTTCTCCCTTATCCATTAGTAATCTATCATTTTTATCTTTCACACCCCCACTAACTTCACTGGCACCCTGTCTAGCTCTCTTTATCTCTTTCCAGAACATTTTCTTACATTCCCTCCACTTTGCACTCAAATTCCTTCCAAATTCCTCATCCACTCTCTTCTTACTCTCTCTTACCAGTCTTTTCACCTCTCTCCTCCTCTCTATATATAACTCTCTCATCCGTCTCTCAGCTTCTTTGACGCCCCTGTTCCTCATCCACTCATTATATGCTTTCTTCTTTTGTGCCACAGCCTCTCTCACCTCTTCAGTCCACCATGCTGTTCCCTGAACCCCCTTTCGTCTTCTCTTCACCCCATACACCACCTCACATGCTGACCAGATTTCTTCTGTGGATATCTTGCACATACCTTCCACGTCCCCCATCAGCTGCAATCTATATTTACCCAATCGCTCCTCCACTTCCCTTTTATATTCAGCCTTTATTCCATCCTCTTGTAACTTTTCTACCCTCCTTTTAAGAGCTACTTCCTCCTGTCCTTCCCTTCCTCTCTTCCTCCACCTTGTTTGGATTCTGATTCTGGCCACTCTCCCAACCTCTGTATACTCTTGCATCCATTACACATCTCATCCTTTCAGTCACACACACAGTCAATCACTGCCTTCCGTTCATTCAGTTCACCGTCCACCCTTCTCAACGCTCGCCACTGTATATACCCCTCCTAATTTTGGTACAATTTGCAGGTCACACTGCCATATTTATACATCAAAACACACATAGGATTATCCAAAGTAATGCTAAATACAAACAAAATCATGAAAAACACTGAAAACCATAAAAACACCCAACCTATACAGGACTGTATGTACAATACCCCTCCTAATTTTGGCACTGTTTTCAGGTCAATCTACCATATTCAGACATCAAAACACACATAGGAATATCCAAAGTAATGCCAAACACCAAGAAAACCATGGAAAAAAAAAAAAACTACTGTATACACTACTGCAGGTACAGTACCCCTCCTAATTTTGGCAGTTTTTCATTCTGCCATATTGAGACATCAAAACACACAAAGGATTATCCATATTAATACTAAACATCATTAATACAATGCATAAACAACAAAAAAACACACACACACACAAAAACTGATTACAGTTTGAAAATATGTTGTCTGTGACAACAGACTGCTCCTGAGGCTCAAAAAAATTCCATCGCCAAATATGCCACCAGAAATTGGTTATACTGGTATAAACGGTATACCATCATCTTCAGTGGTGTTTATACTATAAGATAAGCTTATAAAAACACATAAAACTGACAAGTAAAAGCAAAAAATTCAGCAAGAATAGTGTTCAGGAGTAAACCTTACCTTTATATAACCTCCCACCATCCTAGTGCAAAATTTTGCCAGCACCTTCCAAGAGTTAAGCATATGTCCAGATGCAGAATTTCATGAGCCTTCTCGTGATTACTGAAGAATTTCGATATCACCAATAGTAGTTGAATAAATTGCAAAAACTTTTAAAACTCATGAGTCAGTGTTATCACCATGGAGGAGGATAAGGACTGAGGGAATGAGGGGGCAGCCGGGAGGTTATGGAGGAGGGATGGGAGGGGGGGAGAAGCAAGGCTGTGGGAAGGATTCTCCCCGTCTGTCAACAGGCAGACGAGCACCTCTGCTGTACATTTGCTAGCGGCCTGTGGTCTGTTAGACACCGCATGGCCATGCGGAAACAACTCACAGTGACTAGGGGACTTTCAACATTCGGTAGAAGTGGACAGCCACTGCTGCCGAGCGTGTACTCGTGGCTCGTGGTCTGTGTTCAATGGAGGTGGCAGTTGGGAAAGACTTAGCCCCATGGCCGCGCAATATTAGACATTCGGTGGGGAATGCGTACGGACCTTTTGACACCACCTGCAGGTTACAGTCGTATTACTTGGGTGTTGGAGGTTCGTTGGGAGTGCTAGGACATGCGTGCAACTTTGACCATTCAGTATAGGGGCACACGGACATTTTAGCTCTGGTTGTGGGTTACACACTACTTTCCGCTCACGGCTCACACCCAGTGGCCACGATACCAAATGTTTGAACATGTTGGCTGGATGGCCAAAATTCTCAGGGACTTTTATGCCTGGATAATAACAAGTAAATTAGGATAATAGTTTAATAGAAAAAAGATCCAACATCTGGATAATGAATACATCCGGATACTGAGCGTCTGGATAAATGAGGGACTAAACACATATAATTTGTGACCATTGTAGGGATAATATAGTTTTTTTTTTTTCAATTATTTCTGGTTAGTTGTAAAATCAGGTAAGTTGAGCTACCCTAGAGCCCCATATACTGTAATTCAAATTATGAAGGGTTTACTGTATGTTCAAAAATGGAAAACAAAAAAATATAAAAACTCTAAATGAAGAGGTGAATTTAGATGATATAAAAATTTTTACATGAAGCCGTAGAAAAACATTCGCCAAAAATAAAGCAATAGAGATACACTACAGTATATAATTTGTTTTTTTCCACCTTGCAAAACTACAATCAACTGCCTTTCAATGATATATAATTTATGGCTATTTATGCCAGTCATTCTGCAGTAAAGCAAAAGAAAAAAGATGTAAAATTTTTTATGATTCTCAGCTGCATTTCCATTTAGCAATATTTTTCTTTGATCGGTCTGTATAAATTTATTGTACTTTCCATAACAGAATGCTGATTTTGGTCTTATTCTGAAGCTGAATTGTTGTACTTTATCATATAGTATGTTCAGAAAGAGGGAAAAAAAAGAAGCCAAAATGAGGAGTTGAAGATGGCCAGAAAAAAAAAAAAATTTATATATATATATATATATGTACAGTAAACCCTTCATAAGCTGAACTATATGGGGCTCTACCCTGGTTCGAATTACCGAATTTTCCATCTTACCGAATTTTCACCCCCCAAAATTGCTAAATTACCGAATTTTCACCCCCAAAAAATGCTAAGACAATACCTATTACTTGTCCTTTCAACACTAAATTAAAGAAGGATATATAAAAAAATAAGTTATGACAAAAAACAATTTAGTGCATTTAATATACCTTTAACCCCTTCAGTGCTGGGTGTATTTTCATTTTGTTCTTGCTGCCACCAGACAAATTTAGTCAGTGTAGGTTAGATCTGTGGAAGTGCACGGGGTTGGTACAGCCTTCGTTAGCCCCTTCAGTATGTAAGTCCAGTCCTGAGCGCCATAAAATCGGCTGGAGGAAGCATAAATAAAGTAAAAATAGACGTCACAGTACTGAAGTGGTTAATTGGTAGAAAATCATTCACAGAGGCAGTACAGACCGTCGGCAGCGTGTGCTGGAGATGGATTTTTCACCCCCCCAAAATTACAAAAACGATACTTATTACTTGTCTTCTTAACACTAAAGTAAAGAAGCATATACAGTGTATAAATTAATAAAGACAAAAAAGAAAGAATTCAGTGCACATAATTTGCCTTTCGTCAGAGGCAGTAGATTCATCGGCAGTTTGTTTTGCTTTGGAGATGGAGGTGGTGGAGGTGGATGAGTCCACACTTTAACGTAAATTCTAAACAGTACCCAGTATTTATTTCACTCTACATTAAGAACTAAACTTAAATGTAATCACTGTAATAGACTGCAGTGAAACACCCTTCATTAGAGGCAGTAGATTCATACGGAAGTGGTGGTGGTGGTTGAGTTCACTCTTTAACATAAATTCTAAACAGTACCCAGTATTTATTTCACTCTATATTAAGAACTAAACTTAAATGTAATCATTGTAATAGACTGCAGTGTAACACCTTTCGTTAGAGGCAGTAGATTCGTCGGCTGTTTGTTTTGTTTTGGAGACGGAGGTGGTGGAGATGGGTGAGTTCACACTTTAACGTAAATTCTAAACAGTACCCAGTATTTATTTCACTCTATATAAGAACTACTCTTAAATGTAATCACTGTAATAGATTGCAATGTAACACTTTCAGTAATAATAGTACTGAACTTTAATCTTGATCACTACACTAAGTCACACGCGCACATTTTTCTTTTTTTTTAGCTTCATTCCTTTACGACTAGAGGTGCCAGTATCACTTCTATTAAGCTTTGAACCTTCCATGGCAAAGCAGAAGGCAAAAGGAGAGCATTGCTCAGCACTAGATGACAGTAAGAATGGCACAACTACCGTCTCCAAAAACAAGCAGCAGACTGGCGACACGTGTCCGCCTGGCGCAATTTCTACCCCTACTTTATAATTTCGGCCAACTTTCATACGTGGTCTCGGCCTGAGTTCGGCTAACCGAAGATTCCGTCTTCTAAAAGTTCAACTTATGGAAGGTTTACTGTATATGTATATACTTTGTCGTAGAAAAATACTCACCAAAAATAAAGCAATAGAGATTTATAATTTTTTTTGTACCACGAAAAACTATGATAAATTACCTTTCGAATGGAATATAATTTATTGGTATTTATGCCAGCTACTGCACAGTAAAGCACCAGAAAAAAACATACAGAAGTTATGACGTGTAGAAGTGTCATCTACTCTGCTGTAAAAAAATACTTGCCAAAAATAAAGTACTATAATAAATACAGATTTTTCCTTTCTTGCACCATAAAAAACTACTATACTCTGCCTTTCAAATGACATACAGTTTATTACTATTTATGCCAGCTACTGTGCAGTAAAGCACCAGAAAAAATACAATAATCTTCCCACTATTCGACATAACAGAGCCAAAGGCATGACTGGAAAGTGGTCTTGTCCAGATAGTGGCCATGAAGCTCCAGCACTGGTCATTCATGACCCTAACCTAACCTAACCTAAATCAGAAAACCACCTACCTACCTCCCTACCGGACATGCATAGCACTTATTTAAGTCCCCTTTCACATAAACAATGCACACAGAGCATGAATTAATTGAATTTTAACCAAAAAATGATGATTTACAGGTGAGCAAGGCATACGTGCTTACAACTTGCCAGCAAGTATAAGCAAGTATCAGACATGGAAATCACTATGAAAATCACCCTTTCTCACATCGTATGCATAAAATAATGAACACAAAGCATGAAATCATTGAATTTTAACCCAAAAATGATGAATTTGAGGTAAGTAAGGCATTAGTGTTCACGAGTTGGCAGCTTAGTGTAAGTAAGTATCGGACGTGGCAATCACTATGAAAATCATCATTTCTCACATCTTATGCACTAAAATATGGGATACAAAGCATCAAATAAATAAACTGTTACCAGAAAAATGATGATTAAGAGTTTGGTACGGCAAAGGTGTTCACTCTTCACCAACAGCACAGGTCATTCTTGAGCCTAACCTAACCTAACCTAAATCAGAAAACCACCTACCTACCTCCCTCCCGGACATGCATAGCACTTAAGACCCCATTCACATAAATAACGGACACGAAGCATGAATTAATCAAATTCTAACCAAAAAATGATGATTCTGAGGTAAGTAAGGCATAGGTGTTCACGAGTTGGCAGCTTAGAGTAAGTAAGTATCGGACGTGGCAATCACTATGAAAATTCATTTCTCATCTTATGCACTAGAATATGGGATACAAAGCATCAAATAAATAAACTGTTACCAGAAACTTATGATTTAGAGGTGAGTAGGGCAAAAATGTTCACCAGCTGACTAGACAGTGAACGTATGTAAGAGACATGGTAATCATTAAGAAAGTCACCACTTTCACAGCCTGTGCACTCAAATATGGGACACAAAGCATGAAGTAAATAAAATGTAACCAGAAAAATTATGATTGAGAGTTGTGTAGGGCAAAAATGTTCACCAGTTGACTAGATAGTGAACATAAGTAAGAGACATGGTAATCACTGACAAAATCACCTCTTTCACAGCCTGTGCACTCAAATATGGGACACAAAGGATGAAGTAAATAAAATGTAACCAGAGAATGAGGATTTAGAAGTGATTATGGAAAAATATTTAGCAGCTGACAGTGTACTTACATGTCCATGATGGTTGTTAATGAAAATTACCCCCACCTCTAAGGTTTTTACAGTGGTCATAATTGCTCTTGAAGCATGTCCAGTAATCCAGTGTTTAACTACACTTAATCCTTAGCACTGTGAATTATCATTTTTAAAACAAGAACGAAAATACCACAAACAATCTGACAACAGTCCACAGGAGTTGAGAGACAACTAACAGGAGAGGGGGAGCGTGGGAAGGGAGCTGGTTGGCGCACGCGGGAAATTCAAACTGACGCGGTCGGAAAAAAAAAATCGGATTTTTTTTTTTTTTTCAATTTTTGGGCATTTTGGGGTTTCGACCATCAGCCTACAATGTCTGAAAAGTGAGGTAACCGGATAGTGGTCGTCCGGAAAGTAAAGACATTACTGTATACACAAGTTATGATGAGTGGATGAATCATCTACTTTGCCATCGAAAAATACTCACCAAAAATAAAGTAATAGATATATCAATATATACAGTATATATATATATATATACAGTGAAACCCCGGAATTCGTACGCCTCTCTACTCATACAATTCAGTTTCCGTTCAGCTTTTTCATCCAAAAATCGCTCCAGTTTTCGTACGGCGACCTGCTATTTGCTGTAACAGAAGCAGCGTCGTAAGTGCTACGTGATCGCCAGGCCCTCTCTGTCTTCTGCCAGCTATGCATTAGTCATACAGGCTCATTAAACTTTGTGATAAATTACATTTTTTTGTTAGAAAATTGTACATAAACATGAGCCCTAAAAAGATTAGTGAGTCAGTTGGAGCTAAAAGAAATGCAGTGAGAACAACAATTGAGCTGACTGAGCCAGTCAGCTCAACTGTTGTTCTCACTGCTCTTCTTCTAGCTCCAGCTGACTCACTAATCTTCTTAGGGCCCATGATTACGTACAATTTTCTAACAAAAATACGGAATTTATCACCAAGTTTAATTTAGCCTGTACGACTGATGCAACAACTACTACTACTACTATAACTGAGCTGAAAAAAGAACTCATTGCAAAGTTTGAAAGTGGAACCCGTGTCTCCGATCTTGCCATTCATTATGGCATGGCGATATCTACCGTTTCATCCATACTAAAGAACGGAATAATACAAAATACATTATTTCTTATGGAAAAAAATGATTCGGTTTTCAAACAATTTGCAAATCGTACAGCCTCCAGGAATGAATTGTGTACGAAATCCGGGGTTCTACTGTGTATATATAATATTAGTTGGAGAAGAACAAGGAGGTTTTAGGAAGGGAAGAGGTTGTGTAGACCAGATATTCATTCTTAGATCCTTAGTGGAAAAGTTTCTAGAGAAGGGCAAGAAGTTGTATGCAGCCTTCATGGATCTGGAGAAAGCATATGACAGGGTGGATAGACAAGGTTTGTGGAAGGTATTAAGAATATATGGAGTGGATGGGAAGTTGCTGAAGGCAGTGAAGAGTATGTATGAGGGTGCTAAGGCTGCAGTTCATATGGATGGCAAACTGAGTGAATCTTTCCATTTGAAGGTTGGATTGAAACAAGGATGTGTCATGTCTCCATGGTTGTTCAATCT
>JAGKTI010009880.1:15064-29808 GCA_018397915.1 Birgus latro
GGGGTGGGGTCATTTGTGAAAAATTGGCCAGGAGGCAGCAGGTTAATACATCATAATGTTGACTGTAAAACAAAAGAGTTAACAATGGCCATCCCCAGACTCCTGCATTGGGTGCTTGCATTCGTGCGTGTATGTGTCTGCATGTTTTGGTTTGTGTGTGTGTGTGTGTGTGTGTGTGTGTGTGTGTGTGTGTGTGTTTGCAAAGCAGTGCATCCAACACATGGGCCTGAGGTGGCCGTTGTTAATGTTTTTGGTTTAATGTCAACATCATAATGCATTAATTTCTTGCTGCAATGTGTTGATAATTATATATCATACTTTTAACATATCCTGGTGTTCTATGTTTGTATTAGTTGTGAGACCAAGAGTGTTAAGCATGAAATCAGCTTGAGATGTAATTGCCAGTTAAGAATGATGGGTGGGAGGGTTGGGTAGGCATATGGAAGGGTTGGGTAGGCATATGGAGGGGTTGGGTAGGCATATGGGGGCGTTGGGTAGGGGTATGAGAGAGGGTTGGGAGGTGGGGTAGAGGTGGGTTGAGCTCGTTTCATCCCTCATCCCATCTTCCCCGTGTATACAGGGGTAGGAAGGGGGTACCCATGGGCAGAAATTAGTGATCGTGAGCGCACATATTTCTAACGATTTCAGAGGTTCCTCCCAATAGTCCGAAAGACCCTCGGTCCTCTGCCATCCAAATTACAGGAGTTTTACTGGAGTCCTTCTACTTATAAGGTCTTCTATGCAGCTTCCACCGACGTCCTTGCTCCTCCACTTAGTTCACCCCTTCCGGAATGTCTTGGTTCTCTTCCTGATGCACCTCTGTTTTCTCCTTGTCCTCTGCAGCCTTGACCTGGTCATATCCTGCTTTCATATCTAGGGTGGAGAACCACTTGGCATCTGACAAAGCATCCAGCATGTCACCAACCCTTTGCATGTCAGGTCCTTGGTGTTCTCAACATCCTCAGTTGTGGAAGAGCATGATTCCTCGCAGATGTCACAGCTGTGCTGTCCTGGTCCATGGTTCTGCCACAGACGGTTCACGTGTACCACCTTTGGGCAAGACTTTCTGCCTCCCTGAATCCGATACGTTACATCTGATAAGCAGTCCAAAACAGTGTAAGGCCTGTCCCACGGGCTCTGCAGCTTCGGTGACTGTCCCTTCTTTTAATGAGCATTGTGTAGCCAAACTCTGTCACCATCCTTAACCCGCCGAGTCCCACCGACGTACGATGCACGTCGCTACTTTTTTCCGCGGACAGACCCACCGACGTGCATCGTACGTCACTCAATTGCAAGGCCCATTGTGTGCACATTTTTCAACATTTACAGGTGATATTTGGTAGGCATATATGGGAGACCTTTCTCTACCTGCTGTCAAGCGGGGATACTGCCTGGCCCCACCTAACCCCCCTCCCCACCCTCCCCCCCACACACTCGGCAATTCACCTGTTAGCAGTAACCTGGTCAGTAAAGGTATGTTGCCCCATGGCCTCTCCAATGACGAAATTCACAGTGAAAGTGATTCCTGAGGTGGAGGACAAAGAAACAAAGAAGCTAGAGATAGAAACAAACAGAAATGATGAGGTGGTAATGGCATAAAGGAAGGTGCCATATACTGGGGTTTTGGTGAGTGAGCAATGCTTTTATCGCCTATATTATTGTGTGAAAACCAATATAGACTTGTATTACACATGAATTCTTACCACATAAATAAATAAATACGTAATTATTTAAAGTGCTTGAATTAGTTAACCCTTCCATAGTTCATTTTCTTTAGCCAGGTACCCTGAAAAAAAAAAGGAAACTGTAAGGCTGAATAACATCTGTATCAACATTTTTAAGCTAAGAAGGGCGATTTCTCTATGAATTTTTGATGTTTGTCACCAAAAGCGGAGGTTTAAGCCAAAAACAAAAAAAAGTTGAATATTGGTTGGGATCTGGGGGTAGGCTGGGTAAAAAAACGGTCGAGACTTGGCAGGTTAAAGCTCACCTCACTTACCTTGGCATCATACTTGTTCTTCATTACTTCACCTGAAAAACTTTCGAGCTTCTCGTACTTGCTGATGTAGGCTACCTCAGCCAGCCTTTCCTGAAGATGCTTTGTATAGCTGGAGGCTTCTGTAGGCAGCTCTTCAGCAGGTGGTCCTCCCATCAACAAGTCATCGGGTAAATGTACCTCGTGGCCCAGCATTAGTTTAGCAGGGGTGTAGGTGGTAGACTCAAGGGCTGCAGACCGATATGCCATCAACAATGCAGTTATTTCTTGTCCCATTCTGTTTGTCCCTGTGCACCATACTTGGCCAGTTCTTGTCCCAGGATCCAGTTGAATTTTTCCACCATCCAATCTGACTGTGGCATTAGTGGGGTGATCCTGGTCTTCTTGATCCCCAGTAACATGCAGCACTCACGGAACACACAGACTCAAAGTTTCTCCTCTGGTCTGAATGTAGCTCTTGTGGCATCCCATTATGACAGAAAAACTGGTCAACCAACTCTTGAGCAAGAGTTGCAGCTTCATGATCAGGGATGGCATTGGCTTCTGCCCACTTTGTGAAGCAGTTGATGGTGATGCATATATACCAGTTTCATCTTTCAGTGAGTGGCAGAGTTCCAGCAATGTTCACCGTGACTCTTTACATCAGTGCACCCACTTGGTACAGCTGAAGAGGGGCACAGTCACGTTTCTTGGGTTCCTTCTTGGCAAAGAATTCATCATAGGCCCGACGCCACTCTTCAACATCCTGCTGCATGCCAGTTCAGTAGTACCTTCGTCACAGCCAATGTAAAGTTTTCTTCACTCCCAGGTGCCCACTAGTGTTCTGGTTATGGGACTTATGCAAGATCTCGGACTTCATTTTCTTCGGAACCACCAGTTGCCAATACTTGCTGAAGCCATCAGGTGTCACCTACCGACTCCAGTAGCACTTAGTCACAGGGCTGCATCTGGAAACCTCTTCCCAAGATGGTCACACTGTACTCCACTAGAGCAACTCTAGCACTGGTTGTAAATCTGGATCCTCCATCTGCATCCTCTTCTGGTCTTCGTCTGACACTGGCCCTGTCACTGCAGTACGGCTGCATTTCTTGGTACGATCTTCATTTTTACTACGCTGCCAGCACTTTGGGTCACAAGGCTGACAACTCAGGCTGTCATCATTGCCATGTACCTGCCCTGGACAGTGCTGCACCTCATGGTTGTGCTGCTCCAGCTTCCCATGGTTGCATGCCAGTTGTCATTCTGGATTCTTTAACGTCTAAAGCCACTTCAGTGCTGCATGGTCTGTCCTGATAATGAAGTAGGACCCACAAAAGTAAGGATGGAAAAAATCAAGGTTCTTCATCACCTCCTTATGGGGCACACAGTAGTTCCACTTCGGTGGGTTGAGCTTCTTGCTGTAATAAGCCACCATATACTCTTTTTCATTCTTCTTCTGTGATAGGACTCCACCAATACCATGGTCACCAGCATCATAGTTCAGGACGAATGGCTGACTCTGATCTGCTTACAGCAATAATGGCGAGCTTGCCAATGCACGCTTGAGTTCATCAAAGGACTTCTGAGTCATTGCAGTCCATGTAAACTTCTGCCTTTTGCCCAACAACTTGTGTAAAGGTGCAGCTATCATTGCAAAGTTTTTGACAAAACGCCGGCAGTACAATAGGTACACAAACCCAGGAAACTCCTTAGCTCCTTTGCACAAGTTGGAACTGACCAATTTTTCACAGCTGCCACCTTCTCTGGATCAGTATGGATGCTGCCCTATATTACAATGGGTTCCACATACTTCATTTCCTTCTGGTAAAAGTAGCACTTTGGGGGGTTCAGCTTGAGGTGTGCTGCTCAGATTCTGTTGAACACCTGCGACAGCCTCTCCAGTTCTTAGTCGAAAGTCCGTCCAAACACAATTGCATCATCCAAATAGTTGAGAGCTGTCTGCCAGCACAGGCCTTCCAGTACACGATCCACTAAATGCTCAAAAGTAGCTGGGGCGCTGCATAGGCCAAATGGCATCACTTTAAACTGCAATAAACCCCACCCCCCCAAACAGGCTTTTTTCTTTTTGTCCTCTGCAGCCTTGACCTGGTCATATCCTGCCTTCATGTCTAGGGTGGAGAACCACTTGGCACCTGACAAAGCATCCAGCATGCCATCAATCCTTGACAAGGGGTATGCGTCATTCACTGTTACTTCATTCAGGGCTAAATAATCCATACAGCACCTTACTGAGCCATCCTTCTTCCTTACCAGAAACACCGCTGATGCCCAAGCACTGCTGGACTTTTCTTTCACTCCTCGACTTTGGAGATTCTCCATCACATTCTCCATTTCTTGCTGTTGGGCTGGTGCCAACCTCCATGCTGGCTGATTAACCCGCCGAGTCCCACCGATGTACGATGCACGTCACTACTTATTTCCGCAGATAGACCCAACGACATGCATCGTATGTCAGGCAATTGCAGGGCCTGTCGTTTGCACATTTTTCAAGATTCGCAGGTGATTTTTGGTAGGCATATGTGGGAGACCTTCCTCTACCTACTGTCAAGTGGGGATACTGCCTGGCCCCACCTGCCCCCCCCTTGCCCCCTCCCCCCCACACTCGGCAGTTCACCTGTTAGCAGTAACCTGGCCAGTAAAGACATGTTGCCCCACGGTCTCTCCAATGACGAAATTCACGGTGAAAGTGATTCCTGAGGTGAAGGACAGAGAAATAAAGAAGCTAGAGCAAGAAACAAACATAAGTGATGAGGTGGTAATGTCATAAAGGAAGGTGCCATATGTGGATGTGGTTGGTGACTGAACAATGCTTCTATTGCCTATATAATTATGTGAAAACCAATATA
The DNA here is from genome assembly GCA_018397915.1 of Birgus latro. NCBI lineage: Eukaryota > Metazoa > Arthropoda > Malacostraca > Decapoda > Coenobitidae > Birgus > Birgus latro. The sequence goes on from JAGKTI010009880.1 coordinate 19,907, forward strand.
CAGTAGTCTTGTACTACACATAAATTCGTGCCAGATAAATAAATATGTTATTTAAAGTGGCTTTAATTAGTTATCCCTTCCATAGTTCGTTTTCTTTGTAGCCAGGTGCCATGAGAATGAAGGAAAACGTAAGGCTGACTGACACTTGTACACCTCAGGAGAGCGATTTCTCTATGAATTTTCGACGTTTCTAACCAAAAGCAAGGTTTGAGCAAAAAAAAAAAAAAAAAAAAAAGTGAAAACCGGTCGGGTTCTGAGAGTGTGTTAGGTAAAAAATCGGTCAGGACTGGACAGGTTAAACTACTATTAACAAATGTCGACCACATCTATACATAATCCCTGGAAGCCTTCCTAGCACCTCGAATCTCTTTCCTTACTACGATTTTAAGCTGTTAAATAATTCCAACTTATACAATACATAGTTACTGAAGTAAACACCTTCTAAATCCTCTAATTGCTTTGCAAAGCACTTTTTAAAAATTAACAACTAATGCTGATCGCTGCGATACACAATCACTGACCTAATGGTAAACATCTCTAATTGCTCCCCAAACTATAGCAGGCCTACTCTCTTAACCCATTACTGTTCAGGGCTACTGCATGTGGGATTTTGCTGGAAGGATATTTAGCGTACTGCCTACTGGCTCATAATTGCGAAGTTCAAATGACATAACGTTTGGATATTCCCAATATTAACTTTTGAAAAATGCCCCTTTCCCGCCTTCAGTAGGGATGATGAGTTCTAACTAGTTAACCTACTAACTAACGCCGTCCGCTGTGATACACACTGACCTACACTCCTAACGCTTGTACTTGCTCCATTGGTAAGCTACAATCACGGCAACAGTTTGCCAGTAACGTTGTGCAGAAGTTTGTACTAAACAGAGTCTGAAGTAAATAATAAGAGTTAAAAAATAAGCTGTAACATATAGGGTGATTCGCTATTCTGAGGCCTTAAAAATAATAATAATAATAAATAAATATTTTTGCTATCAGTGAACTCATTTAAATGAAATTTGGTACTTGTTTTTTTTCATTAAATTACAATTTATCCACTGTTACACCAGTTTTGAAAACCCGCCCAGTCCTACCAATGTACGATGCAAGTCACCACTTTTTTTCACGCTCAGACCCACCGACGTGCATCGTATGTCAGTCAATTGCAAGGCCCGTCATTTGCACATTTTTCAAGATTGGCGGGTGTTTTTTGTAGGCATATGTGGGAGACCTTCCTCTACCTGCTGTCAAGCGGGGATACTGCCTGGCCCCACCTGACCCCCCTTCCCCCTCTCCCCCCCACACTCGGCAGTTCACCTGTTAGCAGTAACCTGGCCAGTAAAGACATGTTGCCTGACGGTCTCTTCAATGACGAAATTCACGGTGAAAGTGATTCCTGAGGTGGAGAACAAAGAAACAAAGAAGCTAGAGGGAGAAACAAACAGAAGTGATGAGGTGGGAATGTCGTAACGGAAGGTGCCATATACTGGGGTTTTTGGTGAGTGAACAATGCTTATATCGCCTATATTACTGTGTGAAAACCAATATAGTCTTGTACTACACATAAATTCGTACCAAATAAATAAATAAATAAATACGTAATTTAAAGTGGCTTAAGTTAGTTAACCCTCCCATAGTTTGTTTTCTTTGAAGTCACATACCCTGAAAGAGAACGAAAGGTAAGGCTGACTGACACCTGTATCAACATTTATAAGCTCAGGAGGGCAATTTCTCTATGAATTTTCGATGTTTCTCGCCAAAAGTGGAGGTTTGAGAAAAAAAAAATGAAAATCGGTCGGGATCTGAGGGTGTGTTGGGTAAAAAATAAGTCGGGACTGGGTGGTTTAATCCAGTGGTGATCCCCGGTGTCTTTAAATGCTCCACCATTCAGTGCACCTCAGTTCTATGTCTCCGGTGGAAAAGACAAGAAAACTTGGTTAGCAGCTGCCTCAACTTAAGCATTTGTGAGTCATCCAGGCATTGGCAACTCCTTGAAAATAGGTCTTGTAAGCAGTCTGGCAGATACCCATCTTCTTTCACTACACTCCTTTTGCAGGCCTTCCTCTGATGCCACTCAGGGTCCACTGCCTGGCACAGTCCCACAATTCTTCGTTGATCTTTCGTGTCTCGGGAGAAATTGGCCACCACAACCGGCACTTCACCTGCTCCTGTTTCCACCAAAGTCCTCCCCATCATCACTCTGGCCTTCATCTTGCACCGTACATCCGGCTCCACCACCCTAAGACAGTGGTCAAAAGAGCCACTCACCTTACACTGGAGCAGTAGTGCTGATCTTGAGAGTATCATTGTAGTGTGCAGCACCGTCACCTCACCACCAGAACTGCTATGTCTCACTGCCATGATGGTAACTGACTTTCCTCGGACCTTGAGTCTCATGGAGCAGAAGCCCAGCTCACATCCCATGGACATCAGATAGTCTAGACCAAGAAGGCAAGGAACCTCCATGTCGGCCATGTAGACTGGAAGGGTAGCTTCTTGCCCTGTCACTTCAGTCTGGACATGCAAGGGTCCTCTTAGTTCTGTGCAGTGCCCAGTTACACTACACAGTTGTTCTGATGACTAAGGCAGATATCGATGATGTAACATATCAGGCCTCACAAAAGTCTGCTCTGAAGCTGAATCAATCACCAGGGAACACCTCTTGCCATCTATTCTCCATCTATTTGCACACTGTCAATCACAGTTCTCTTGCATTTTCTCGGTGGTGGGGCTACTTGGGAAAAGTCAGCTGTTGGTTGCCCCTTAAATACCAGCCTTTAATAGTTTTACACTTCTGTCCTGCCTTGTGCAGCCTTCTTCTTGTCCTCCTTTTTCTTCTTTGGACACTCAGAACTGAAGTGTCCCACCTCACCACATATCCAACACTCTCTTGTTACAACGGTAGATTTTCCTACGCTGTTCTGTTCTTGCATCTTCTTCCATTTGTAACAATCAGTGCAGCGCTACCCAGCTTGAGCTGTGGCTCGCAATCCACAGGTTAAGTCTAGGACTTAAAACTTCTGCTTTCTGATTATTCAACACTGAAATGCTACCCTTAGATGCTTGGGATTCATCAAGATCCACCATTTGGGGAGGCGGTGGCTCAATCGGTAGAGAGGTGGCCTGCAGTCCTATTGGACTCATGTTCGAATCCCGGCTGGGGCAGGGAACAGTTTAAGGATTTGAATTTCGCCAAAACAGACTTTACTGATCTACCAGAAGACTCGCCGACATGTCTTAAAAATACCCCTGCTAATACCAATACACCAGTCCTGTATGAGACAGCCCTAGCATGTATGCAATATGGACGGTGGGTGTTAGCGCCGAAGTGGTGACATGTAGAGGTGTATGGTATGTAGGAGGACTACTGGGCCTTGATAACTGGCTGTGAAGCCTATGCCCTTGGTCGGAATCATAAAGAAAAAAAAAACAGTTTATGCTCCCTGTACACTAACCCGAGGCTGAGTAGTGCAATATTTCTCTACAGACTGAATCCTCTCACTAATTATCTTCAAAAGGCCGTCTTCATGCTTCAGCCGGTCATCCACATGCCTCACCTGGTCATCTACATGCTGTCTGCACTGCATCGCTGTTCCCTCAGTAATTGTCAGCTGGTTGTGTACATGCAGTCTGCACTCCCTCACATTATTGCTTACCTCATACTTCTGTTCTGGCTTGGCACCTACTTACTCCTTAAACTGTTTCTGTTCATCCTTCATTTCCCTCATGAAAGCATCTAGCTGTCCTTGCATCCTCAGTTATTATTCCCAGTTTTCCTCCTTGAAGGCCTCTTGAAGCTGTTCATATCGTCGTTTCTGTTCTTCACTTTGTGCCTGTGGTTGTTCACACTGTGCTTGCATTAATTCTGATTTTTTTCCCCCGTCCTTCTTTCTGTGCTTGTAATTGCTCTTTGAGTTCTTTCTGTCCATCATTCATTGCTTGTAGTTGTACACTTTGTGCTTGTAATAGCTTCATGACTGCACCCAGAGATGCCTCCTCCTGCCTAGCTAGGCCTCTTGTTTGTACACCTTCAGCCTCTATGTTGACAGTTTGACTCACTGCAGCACTTTTCTATACCAACTCCTGCCACCGCTGTTACGTTCCCCCAAAACTCCTGCCCACACTGTCACAGGCTCCAACAGAAGTACTTCACTATATGAAGGACGTCATCTAGTGAGTCGTTCTTCGTAGGGTCTGTCTTTTGATGTGCAGTACACAATATCAGCTCAGGCATCGTAAATAAACACGGGCTTCTCACGTTCGTTGTCTTTATTTACCAGATAACTACTCTTAATGCCTGCCAACTGCACTTCACTGTTATCACAAGTACCGGAGCTATACAATCTTCACTAACTGCATTGACACTGAACTGACACTGAACTGGCACTGCACTAAACTCAAGCTGAACTAAAAACTCCTCTAGTCCTTTCCCCATCCTTATATAAGCTTCCTTTATATTAGAAAGATCTAGTACGTTCTCGGAGAAGCAACAGTTACCAACTCGGATACATCCAAAATATCCAGAGTTCTTACACTGTGTAATGCTTTGAATTATTTAGTGAACAAATTGAGATAAAATTACGTAATTTAACAAACAATCACAAATAAAACATTATAGAGAAAAAGAGCACAAAATTCAATGTACAATTTACAAAATACCTCCTCTCCCAAAGAGCAGGGTAACTGGCAACTCTGACTTGATACCGAAAAGTTCTAGAAATACTGAGAACCTTCTGGAAATCCTGCTTCTCAACAACAACAACAACAACTGCAGATACTATATAGGCATTATATATATCTCATAAACACAATGCACAAGATGTAGTGTCTGACAGAAACGTCCACAGCTTCTCACTACGAATGTCAATTCTCCACAATTATGTTGTCCCAGACCATCAAGAATCCTTAACATACGATGTTTTTCAAAATATCCTCGTAGTCCAAACAACCAAGAATTTCATGACGTATTCAAACACGTGGAAGTCCACAGGAGATCTATCAGACACTACTACCTCACCAAACATCCTCTCCTACCTGTATATAATGGCAGAGAGAAGCCCTACAGAGCAGAAAGGGGGTAGATAATGCCCGAGAGCACAATTAGGGCAGAGTAAGGAGAAAGGGGAGACTGGCCGTCACACTAAGCTCGTTTGTAAATTACTATCAATATAACTGTACAATAAAACTCAGTAACCCAAGAGTGCTGCAACTCACCTTGTTGATAATACGTCTCACGATTTTATTCTGGTTGTACTAAATAACCCATAATCGACTTTTCCTACTTTCCTACAAGTACCTACGACCACGTCATCGAGATTGGTGGCCAGCAGTATCCACGAACCCACTACATTCACTTACATTGGTAGCAGCGGTAAACGACGCCGATTAACGTCTCAACCAAAGCAATCAAACAAACATAACGTCTCACTCCTAACCACCTCAACTCCACGATTTACGAGAGACAATAGCAGCGATAAATTACGTCTATCAACAACTCTACAAGCCTACAAGTTAATCACAACGACTAAGAAAAATCAGTACTACAAAATAAGAAGAAAATCAGCAAACAAAGAGGTGAGAAACTACAAACAACACAAAGAAGAGTGACGAGGGAGGAACTGAAGTAGCAGTCTGACCCAGCATAATGAGCTAAACACTACTGACTACCCCATACCTCCACCACCCTCCACCACGATCCCCACCTTCTCCACCACAACCCCCACCACCATCTTCTCCACCACAACTACCAGAGTAAGGCACGATCTGAACACTTTCCAGAGATCATCATAAGATGCCAGTCAGCCCAAGTGCTTGACAACACAGGCCTGCCATCCTGCACACAACTGCACCTACCTGTCTGCCAGCCTGTCTGCCTACCCCAGGGACGACATCGAGTGCTGACGCATCATACCGAGAGCCGACCTACCTCAACAGGAAACGTGAGACATCTAGAGCGAGTGTCTCGACCCCAGATGTAATCAACAATCAACAACACCTCTTTCGTCATACCATGACTGTATCGCCACTGCTGTTCTAGTGAGTTTGTTTATTCTAACCAAAGTTGTATTAGTTAATAATTCACCACTTACATAACTATCCATAAAATACTAACACTTAGTTAATGATCCAAGCAATTATCTATTCATCATCATAAATATTACACACTAAACTATGAGAGACAATTGCACAATTTACACTAACGTGTTTTATAATTTTAATTTTATAAGAAATCAAGTGAAAGGTGAAATATGGATTAATGACTAATCCCATTATGCTGAGTAGAGTTCCATTATTAGTGCCCGAAGGATCAACATTAACAGTGACAAATACCCTTGCACAAGCACCAAAAAACGATCAACATAATATAAATACCGAACCATCAAATACAGAGGAACAAGCAGAAAACCAAACTCAGGAAACAAAACATAAGCTAGATAAAGAACAACAAACAGACTCAATATACGCCGAAGTAAATGATGATGACACTTGGTCAGAATTTTCGGATGTAGATAGGGAACATTATAAAAATTTTCCTCAAGTCTATTATAACATAGACCATATAGTATTAAGGTCAGGAAAAACATATAAATTGCCAGTAATTGACGATTGCAAAACAAAAACTGTAAAGATGGATAACACAAATGCAGCAAGCACTAGTGCAATGCCTTCTCCACAAAATTCCAGTAATAATCCCTTTCAAGTGTACATTTGTCATGAAGATATGAACTACCAAAATTCTCTGGTACAGAAAAAGACAAGATCGACATAAACACACTTATTGAACAGTGTCAGCAGTATTTCATTAGGAGACACATTACAGACGAAAAAAAGGAAAATCGCTGTTTTTTTCAGCCAGAATAAACCAAGAACGATGCCCAGCTGGAAATTTGCTTAGGTCTGACAAGCTCTTGAGAGCCACAAAATTCGAGGAATTTAAGACAGAATTTCTCAGGAAATTCTCGGGAGGCAAGAATTTTCTTGGTGGTATAACTCCAGAATGACACAAAATTGTAGACCTCCTTAGGTGAACACACTCAGGCTCAAATCTAGGAGAAATAACAGCAGATATTTTCACTATTAGAAAACCTTGTTAGCTAGCCTAGAAAACTCAGACTGGGTCACAGAGGATGGTGAGATGTCACCAGTGCATGTTGTTGACAACATTGGCTATATATCAGCCCTATGTCAGTTTCCTAATAGGGTGCTGAAAATTGCCAAAACCATCCCTTACAATCCAGGGATGTGTTGACTTGATTTCATTTATGAGGTAGAATCAAACTGCAGCAAAGCTGGTGTCACTGACACATTACAGCCCACCAGACCAGGAATCAAAGTGCCAGAAATAGTAGCAGGGATAAATAGGTCAAGTCCTGGCAAAGGACCAGAGACAAGTCCAGTTGAGAAACAAACACAGTCGGGTTAGCTCAAGGACTCGTTCCCGCACACCAGGTAACAGGGCAGTACAAAAATTTGACAGAAGTGCCAGTAGACATCGATCGACAAAAAGACACGCAAATGGAAGATCACCCCGTAGGCTGAGCTCAAGTATCTCTCTCTGTTACTATTGCGCAAAACCTGGTCGCACAAAATCAGAGTGTTTCGTTAAGACAAAGGAGGATAGGCAAAAGGCAAAAGGTTTCGAAGCCTATTGCAGACATCATAAGTGTATAGGTCACTGGAACTCAGAATATTAAACAGTAGAAAAAGTGCTATCCATCTACAGATCGGGGGAAGCCCGTACCAGCACACAAGACGACGACACATAAAACACCCAGATAAACAAATAGTCAACATATGAAGTCTCTTTGGAAATGAAAGCATTTTGGTCTCCGCTGTATGTGAGGAGGAAGAGATTTCATTATTTTTGGATTCAGGCTCACCAGTGAACTTAATAACGCAAGATGAGTTAGAAAAAATTATTAGAAATAAAAAAAAAACTGACGTTCCTGGAAAACTCAGACTTACGTTTATACACAGTGGATGGTAAAGAAATACCAGTTATTGGTATGACTGAGTTAAACATGAAGTTCACAGAGACCACAAAATCATTCACTACCACCTTTTATGTAGTAGAAAAATTATCAATCAGAGGAAGTGGTTTAGTTGGATTAAACACGATGAGGAAAGAAAATATAATACTGATGCCACATTTTAATGGAATTCATTATGACAGCGAATTCATTGAGGAAATTTCATCTCCTGATAATACAACCAGCAGTTATAGGAAAACTAGCGTCACAAGAACGATTACACACAAAACCAAAATAGATGAGTCCGGCGTACAACGACTCAAAGAAAATGGGCGCGCAGACCGGCTGTCAAAGATGTCACTGACTCAAAGCAACCGTGACTCGATGGTTCACCCACAACCCAATCGTGACACACTCACTCACCCACAACTCAATCGTGACTTGCTCACTCACCCAGCAATCATTAATAATGATATGAATCTACCACCAAAATCATTCATGCAGGTCACGATTAAAAGTAAGCTGAGAAATTGTAATGTCATTCATTGCATTAGAAGAGACGGTTAGAATAAATGGCCTTTTAATTGAGAGTGCCCTGTATTGGATGAATGTAAATGGTGAAACTAATGTCATTTTAGCTAACACCATGAATGGAGATGTGAGGATCAAGAAAGGAACCTGTATTTGTAGGTTAGAAATGTGCCCAGCCCCTATACGTGAAGTGACAGCAGCGGGAACGTCGAGTAGAGTAAACTCGTCAGACAGAGAGTGCATAAAGGAGCATTTGGTTTGCCCAAATAATTCAGATGTGAAAAACGATTTACTAGACGTCCTGCAAAAATATCGACAAGCCGTTGCATTACCTGGTGAAAACTTAGGTTGTACAAATCTAATCCAACACCCTATTAACGTAAAACAAGAGACAAAACCGATTTACGCACCGGCATACAGAATTGCTCACTCACAACGTGCACTAGCAAAGCAATATGTTGATGAAATGTTAAGTTTGGACATCACTGAACCTTCAGTATCCCCATGGAACGCACCACTTTTCTTTGTACCTAAACAAAACGGTGAGATGAGGGCAGTTGTTGATTATCGCAAACTTAATCAGGTAACCATTCCCGACCGTTTTCCCATGCCATTGTTAAGTGACGTCCTGCACAACATTGGACCAGAAAATATGGTCTTTTCTACAATCGATTTATTAAGTGGCTATTATCAGATAGGATTAGATGCAGAATCCTGCAAGTACACTGCTTTCTCTACTGACAGTGGCCATTATCAGTATAAGAGAATGCTGATGGGATTGATGACGGCTCCTGGCACATTCCGGCGATTGATGAATAGCGTATTGGTTGGAATATTAGGCAACAGTATATTTGTCTACCTGGACGACATCATAATTGCAACACCCACGCTAGCAGAACATCTACAGAAGTTAGATCAGCTACTACACAAGTTAGCCAGTGCAGGTCTAAAAATTAAGCTGTCTAAATGTAAATTTTGCTTTAAGGAAATAAAATTCTTAGGCCACAGACTAGATGCAAAGGGGATCCACATCTCTCAGGACAAAATAAAAGCAGTAAGAAATTTCCCAGAACCCACAAATGTGGATGAAGTAAGACAAATTTTAGGGCTCGCCGGATATTATAGGGTGTTTATACAACACTTCTCTCACATAGCCCAACCATTATTTCTCCTGCTGAAAAAGCAAGCGGTATTTCAGTGGGGAGAGGAACAAAATAATGCATTTAATGAATTAAAAGATAAACTTACAGGTGCACCTTGCTTGGCTTATCCTAACTTCACAAAGCCGTTCATAATTTGCACAGATGCTTCTCTCAAAGGTTTAGGTGCTGTATTGATGCAAGAGGATAAACGAGGTAAATACCAACCCATTGCTTTTGCCAGTAGACAAATAAAAAGAGCAGA
>JAGKTI010009881.1:0-29807 GCA_018397915.1 Birgus latro
CCATATTCCCATTCTCTCACACTCTCACCTCGCCATTTAGTTTCAGTTATTCCACATATATCCACTTTCGCACTCTCAAGCACCTGTACAATCTCTCTCTCTTTCACCTCATCATTCATACCCCTCACATTCCAGGTCGCAATCTTTATCTCGTCCTTTGTCCGTTCCTTAGTCGTCAACTTTTGGTCAGTCCTGGTCCGAGGCTTCCTGTTTGTATTTTTAGTTAGTTGTTTTTACGGGGTGGGGCACTAACCCACCACCAACCCTTTCAGTCGCCTCTTACGACAAGCAGGGATACTGGGGGAGAATTCTTGAAAACCCCCTACCCCCAGAGGGGCTACTTCACCTTGGCTATTTATATTCAGCTAAGAAATGAATCTTGTCAGAAAATCACCCTTTGGGTTATTTATTGTCCACCCGGTCAGCCACTCAACATCGATAATGAAATCTACAATCAAACTGCTGAAATATCTGGTATGCAAAGCATGGTAATATTTGGTGATTTTAATTTACCAGTTCCAAAATGGGGAGAAGCTCTATCCTCACACAAAGGGTTAGACCTGTATACAAACTTGCAGGAAAGTTCTTTATATCAATTTGTAAATTATCTGACTCGTGGATCTAACATCCTAGATCTTGTCTTAGCCACATCAGAAAATGTTGTGAGTAACATTACTGTAGGAGAAGAATTTAGTACCAGTCATCATCACACAGTTACATTTAAAATTAAATTCAGTGAAGACAGTGTCAGGGCCAATTGCGAGAAAGTGCCCGACTTTAAGAGAGCAAATTTGTAAATATTAAAGGCTTTCCTGTCATTATCTGACTAAATATATCTGTGCTGTTTACTTATCTCCTAATTCTACTGACTATCAAAAATTCTTTGACTATTTTACTTCAGTGATGGAACACACTCTATCCATTTCTCCTTTCTCTGAAATCTCCATTCTAGGAGATTTCAATGTTCACCACCACCTTTGGCTCTCCTCTCCTTTCACTGATCCACCTGGTGAACAAGCCTACATCTTTTCTATCCTTAATGACCTAGAGCAGCTTGTACAGCACCCTACCCGTATCCCTGACCGCCTTGGAGAGAGTTCCAACATACTTGACCTTTTCCTAACAACTAATCCTTCTGCTTACACTGTTAATCTTTCCTCTCCATTGAGCTCCTCCAATCATAATCTTATTACCTTAACCTGTCCTATTGCTCCAGTACAGCCTGTGGACCCTCCAAAAAAACGCCGCCTGTGGCACTTTGGAGCTGCAGATTGGGAGGCCCTCAGGCAGTACTTCTGTAATTTTCCTTGGAATGATTATTGCTTCCATGGCCGGGAGCCGTCTGAGTGTGCCCTGCGCATTACGGAGGTTATTCTCTCAGGCATGGAAGCATACATTCCTTTTTCATATCCTCTGACTAATGCAAGAAAGCCTCGGTTTAATCACGCTTGTTCTAATACAGTCCGCAACAGAAAGAGGGCCTTTAAAAGGTACCGGAGCCAACCCACCCCTGAATCGCATCTTTTTTATATTTCTGCCTGGAATCGTGCTAAGTCTGTTCTTCGCTCTGCTAAAAATAATTTCATCCGTGCTAAATGTTCCCAACTCTCCAACTCGAATTCTTCTCGCTCCTTTTGGCACCTTGCCAAAAACCTTTCTAACAACTTTACCTCATCATCCTTCCCTCCTCTTTTCTACTCTGATGGCTCTGTAGCTATTTCTTCTACTGATAAAGCAGATCTCTTCGCTCAGACTTTCTCCTCCAATTCTACCTTAGATGATTCCGGTGCTGTTCCTCCATCACTTCCCCCCCTCAGACTTCCTCATGCCTGGCATTAAAATTTCTTCAGCTGACGTATTTTCTGCCATCACTGGCCTCAATATTAACAAGGCATATGGGCCTGATGGAGTTCCACCTGTTGTCCTCAAAAACTGTGCTTCTGTGCTTACATCCAGCCTAGGTAAACTCTTTCGCCTTTGTCTCTCAACTTGAACCCCTCCTTCTTGCTGGAAGTTTGCTCTCATTCAGCCAGTCCCAAAGAAGGGTGACCATTCCCAACCCTCTAACTATCGTCCAATTGCTTTAACATCCTATGTATCAAAAGTTTTTGAATCAGTTCTTAATAGAAAAATTTTAAAGCATCTTGACTGTCACAACCTTCTTTCTGATCGTCAGTATGGGTTCCGTCAGGGACGCTCCATTGGTGATCTTCTCACCTACCTTTCAGACTCCTGGTCATCCTCCTTTTGGGACTTTGGCGAAAGCTTTGCCATTGCACTTGACATCTCAAAGGCTTTTGATCGAGTCTGGCATAAATCTTTGATTTCCAAACTGCCCTCTTACGGTTTCTATCCTTCTATCTGTGCCTTCATCTCTAGCTTCCTTTCTGGTCGTTCTATAGCTGCTGTTCTAGACAGCCATTGTTCTTCTCCTAGACCTATCAACAGTGGTGTTCCTCAGGGCTCTCTCCTAACACCAACTCTCTTTCTTTTATTCATCAATGACCTTCTTAGCTGTACATCTAACCCTATCCACTCATATGCTGATGATTCCACCCTTCACCTTTCCATTCGATTTCTGCAACGTCCATCTCAGCAGTTACTTCAGCAAACAAGGGATGAGGCTATGGCACACCTAATGTCTGACTTGGCTCATATCTCTGATTGGGGTAAAAATAATCTTGTTATTTTTAATGCATCAAAAACTCAGTTCTTACACTTATCAACCCGACAAAATCTTCCTCAGGATTACCCATTAATGTTTAATAATGTCCAGCTCAGTCCTGCATCATCATTGAACATGCTAAGGGTTTCATTCTCTCGGGATTTGTCTTGGAAAGAACATATTACATCTCTTGTGAAATCTGCTTCCAAGAGATTAGGTGTGCTGGGCCGACTCCGAACTTTCTTTACCCCTGCACAGATGTTGACCTTGTACACGGGTTTTATTCACCCGTGTATGGAGTACAACTCTCATGTGTGGGGAGGCTCCCCACACACAGTTCTTCTCAATAGGGTGGCGGCAAAGGCTTTTCGTCGCATTAACTCTCCTCCTCTTACTGATTCCCTTCAACCTTTGTCTCTTCGCCGCACTGTTGCTTCTTTATCTCTCTTCTGTCGCTACTTCAATGGTCACTGTTCCTCTAAACTGTCTGCTTGCATCCCTCCACCTCTACGACGGGCACGTAGTACCCGTCTAGCAACAAACTCTCATCCTTTTTCTGTCCAACTCTCTAATGCAGGGGTTAACCATTACTCCCAGTCCTTCATTTATGCAACTGGTCAACTCTGGAACTGTCTCCCTCTGTCTGTATTCCCTACTTCCTATGATCTCCAATCTTTCAAACGCAGTGTGTCCAGGCATCTCGAAATGAATGGATCTTGAATTTGGCTCTCTTTTGTATTGTTTTTACTTTTTCTTGGAAGGAACAGTATGAGGGCCCTGGCCTTTGGTTCCTTCTTCCTTGCATTGAAAAAAAAAAAAAAGGTGACTGGCATCCCATTGTCAAAACTTTAGATATCAATGACGCATGGAATTTTTTTACAGAAACTCTCAACAGTGCTGTTAGGTTATGTATTCCAATGCGCAAGAGAAGGCCTGCCAAAAATTCTAAACCCAAATGGTGGAACTCCAACATTAACCCGCCTAGTCCCGACCGTTTTTTTACCCAGCCTACCCCCAGATCCCGACCGATTTTTGACTTTTTGTTTTTTGGAAGAAACCTTCGCTTTTGATGAGAAATATTGAAAATTCATTGAGAAATCGCAATCCAGTGCTTAAAAATGTTGATACATGTGTCACTCAACCTTACGTTTTCCTTCTTTTTCAGGGTACCTGGCTAAAGAAAACGAATTATGGAAGAGTTAACTAATTCAAACCACTTTAAATTATGTATTTATTTCATTTATTTGGCACAAATTTATGTGCAGTACAAGTCTATATTGGTTTTCACACAATAATATAGGCATTTATAAGCAATGTTCACTCACCCAAAACACCAGTATACGGCACCTTCCTTTACGACATTACCACCTCATCACTTCTGTTTTTTTACCTCTAGCTTCTTTGTTTTTTTGTCCTCCACCTCAGGAATCACTTTCACCGTGAATTTCGTCATTGGAGAGATCGTTGGGCAACATACCTTTACTGGCTAGGTTACTGCTAACATGTGAATTGCCCAGTGAGGGGGGGAAGGGGAGGGGAATGGGGGGTTAGGTGGGTCCAGGCAGTATCCCTGCTTGACAGCAGGTAGAAGAAGGTCTCCCACATATGCCTACCAAAAATCACACACAAATGTTGAAAAATGTGCACACAATGGGCCTTGCAACTGCGTGATATACAATGCACGTCGTTGGGTCTGTCCACGGAAAAAAGTAGCGACGTGCATCGTACGTCGGTGGGACTCAGCGGGTTAAACAAAGTCTGGAAGCAAAAAATCTTGCATATAAAAACTAAAATACCACAAAGAGTCAAAGTTATAAAAATGAATATGATGCCCTTCGACGAAAAGCCGAAAAATTAATTAAATGCAGTAAGAAAAACCTTGAGGCACATAATGCAGGTATCAGGAAATCAAATATCCAAAGAATTTTTCAGTTACATAAGAAGCAAAAAGGTAATAACTCCAACAATCGGTTATCACAGATAACGGAGAGCACACTGATGATGAAACTATGATGGCGAAAATTCTTACTACTTTCTTCGTGTCAGTATTTACAGCAGAAAATATACATACCATTCCTGCTGTTTCCCCCATTCCTATAGAAGAGGGCAACATAATCACTGACATCGCAGTTAGCGATCATGACGTAGTGCTTGCATTAAACAAATTAAAAGAGAATAAAACACCAGGACCAGACAAAATATCTCCACGTGTAATGAAGGAAACTACAGAATGAAATATCAAAGCCTTTGTCTGAACTTTTCAACTTATCACTTAAGAGCAGTAAGGTGCCACATGAATGGAAGCTTGCTAACGTAACCTCAATATTCAAAAAGGGCAACAGAGCCCAACCAGAAAACTACCGCCCAATTAGTTTAACATCAGTGGTTTGCAACTTGCTTGAAACTGTTATCAGATACAGGTTTGTGAAACACTTAGAAACAATCTCATCTAAGATTTGCAATGTAGTTTTCATAATAATCGCTCTTGCCTCACAAATCTGCTGGACTTTTTCAATGATATACTGAATATGTATGACGAGACTAAATCTGCTGATGTCGTCTACCTGGATTTTCAAAAGGCTTTTGACAAAGTTCCACACAAAAGACTCCTTCAGAAGCTAAAGGCACATGGTTTCAGTGGCAGTGTTCTCGGTTGGGTAGAAGATTGGCTCATTGGACGAAAGCAAAGAGTTATAATAAATGCAAAAGAGTCAGACTGGATAAATGTTACAAGTGGAGTGCCACAGGGTTCCATGTTGGGTCCTATTCTTTTCTTGATACAGTATATGTAAATGACATTGATGAAGGATTGTGCTGTAAGATATCAAAATTTGCTGATGATACTAAAATAGGTAACAGAGCAGATACAGCACTGCAAAGGTAAGCAATTCAGAGAGATCTCGATCAACTGTTTAACTGGGCCCAAGTCTGGCAAATGGATTTTAATATTAATAAATGCAAAGTGCTAAACATTGGCAGTAAAAATGTAAGAGATAGTTATAGCATGAATAATGTCCAACTTGATAGGGTAAACCACGAAAAAGACTTAGGAGTTATAATAACAGACGATTTGAAACCAAGCAAACAAAGTACAGAAGCAGTGGAAAAAGCCAATTGATTGGATTCATAGGCAAAGCATTTGAATATAAGTCCAATAATATCACCCTCACTTTGTATAATTCTTTAGCACACCCACACTTGGAGTACTGCATTCAGTTTTGGTCACTGTATTATGAAAAGGATATGGAAAAGCCTGAAAGAGTGCAGCGAAGGATGACAAAGATGATACCTAAATTGAGAAATAAACCGTATGAGGAACTTTTAGAAGCCCTGAATCTCTTTATCCTAACTAAACGGAGGGTACAAGGAGATTTAATTCAAGTACGGTATTCAAAATATTCAAAGGACATGATAACATGGCTGTCGATAAATACTTCATAGTTGATCACTCAAATTATACTAGAGCCAGTGGGCATAAAATAATTGGCAAACGATTCCAGTCGCCTGAAGCTAAGCATTTCTTCTTTAATAGAGTTGTAAACATATGGAATAAATTGCCCTCCAACGTAGTAAATTGTAATACAGTACTAACCTTTACAAGGTCGCCTGGATAAATATTTGAAGTCTAACCCCCAGCTTAATATGTTTACTCCCGAATAAAACGCTTGTGTATGTATAAATTTTTATTTTATTTTAGAGCCTGGATCAATTTATTAAATGCAAATATATGCACGGACTAGGATATGTACAGATAGCCCTGAGTTAACGGTCACTACTCATACTTTCGACCTGTGATGGGCTATGGACCATTGAGGGTCCCTGCCAGTTAAGTGACCACCATCGGGATTTTTTTTAATGTATCAGGGGTCACTGCTTCAGGAGATGACTTGTGTGCTTGTCCCAAATGGGAAAGTTCCTAGTCTCAGTGGAATGAACAGAGCTGGGGCCTGATTGACTGCTGCCTACCTTAATTCTTTAGTGATAATGTTTTAAGTTTCTTCCCACAGAGTCCAACCGAGACCACAGAATTACTATATTTACGTGTATCTGTAACTTTTGAATTTCCGCGGAGTCCAACTGAGACCAAGGGATTACCGTATTCATGTTATTATTTCTACAGGGTCTCATGGACCTTCCCCCCCCCTACCTGTTCACCCTGTAGTACATTTGGGGGCCTGGATATAACATTGTTTGTTGTGAGTCGTAATATAAGGGAAGAGTATAACAGATTATTCGCATTAATGACACTTCTGCAGTCAGATTGGACATCCACACTGTGCACTGTATAACTTCCACGCTGTGTCCGCAGATGCCCCGTTAACTCAGCAAACCCGTACATAGTGTCATGTGTTATTTCTTTATTTGATTATTCATTGTACTTTACTGCTTTATCCTTCAGGTTATTCATACTGGTAGCTTATCGATAATGTATTATAGAATGTAGCTTTTCCTTTTCAGTCTTTCGTATGAAATTTCCATGTCAGTTTTTCCATGCTGCATGGTGGTTTTTCTCACTTTTTCTTGCCAGTTTTAACTGGAGGTTTTGGAGGTGGGGGGAGCCTTCTTACTTTACTATCCCTATCCTTCAGCATGTAGAGTTAGATCTTGTAGTCACAGTCTACTCTGTAACAAACAGCCTCGAAAGGACCATAAGGTCTGTTGCTGTGCGCTTTCCTTTGTACCCTTGATAAATGCGAAGGTTAGCCATTAGACCACATGGGACCACTGTACACCTGCTGGGGGTGTGCGTGTTACGAAGCCTGTCTGCCGCACACAGGGTGGTAAGTACAGTACCCCAATTGAATGTTTTTTGGCAGGGAACTTTATTTTATTTTATTTTTTTTATTGTTTTCTTGGTGTTTAAATTTATTCTGGATATTCCCATGTGGGTTTTGATGTCAAAATATGGCAGATTGGCCTGAAAGCAGTTCCAAAATTAGGAGGTATACTGTACATACAGTAGTGTATAGGTAGTTTTTTTTTTTTTCACCATGGTTTTCTTGCTGTTTAAATTTTTTTTGGATTTTCCTATATGTGTATTGATGTATAAATATGGCAGAATGACCAGAAAACAATGTCAAAACTGGGAGGGGTACTGTACATACAGTAGTGTATAGGTAACGTGTTTCTTGGTTTTCAATTACTGTATATACTGTATATATTTTTTTTCATGGTTTTCTTGGTGTTTAAAATTATTTTTGATATTCCTATGTATGTTTTGATGTCTAAATCTGTTGGAATGACTAGAAAACAATGCCAAAATTAGGAGGGGTACTGTACATACAGCAGTGTATAGGTAGGGTGTTTTTTGGTTTTCCATTTTTTTTTCATGGTTTTCTTGCTGTTAAAAATTATTATCATCGATATTCCTGTGTGTGTTTTGTTGTCTAAATATGCCTGACTGACCGGAAAACACTACCAAAGTAAGCAGAGGTACTGTACAAATAGGTTAGGTATGGGTTGGAGGTTGGGTATAGGTAGGGTCTGGGTTTCGTAGGGGGAGTATTGTTCGTTATACTGACATTGCCACCAGCCAGACATGCCTTTGGCTCTATTACGTCGGATGATTGAGGGGCTGCTGTACTTTGCATTTTTCGGTGGTGATGTGTGTCGTCGGGTTCAGACATGGGAACCAGTGTGCAGGCAGACCCTGCAACATGCCAGCTAATCACAGTGCATCGCGGAAGCGGCCAAGCTGACGCTCCAACCCTACTGTTGGTTTCTCATTCTCTTTCGTGGATGCCATATAGTGAGAATGCATCTGTGCATTTTGCATTTGTGACCACGCAGTGGCTACCCCCAAGTGCTGTGACTTAGCCTGTGGCCCCCTGCGCTGGAGTAATCTGGCGAGTCATTTGCCACTAGACCATGTAGGATTAAGTGTACTGTACTGCGTAATGTACTGCTCAAACGTCCATTGATGCTAGCACTAGGTGAGTACAAGTATACCCCAATATACGATACCCCTAGATGTGATCCCCCTGCATAAAGATGGTGGTAGAAATTCCATCGTACCCCACATAACTGTGGCCAAACCCCAGTTTAACGATGGGTTTAGATTTTTTTTTTACCAATTTTGATATTTTAGACTTAAATTATGTATTTAGGCTGATTTATAAACTGTTTTTAGACTTATATTAATGTGTTTTAGTCATAGGTGGGGTGAACATTGTCTTTATGAGGTATGGTTTACTAAGTTTGATTTTTTAAGACTTATATTTGACGATTTTTAGATTTTATTTTTGGGTTTAGGTGTGTTATAAACTGCTTTTAGGCTTAGTTTAGCTTTTTATAAAGCTATTTGGGGGTTTAGGTGGGCTAGAAACTTGTTTTTGGACTCATTTGGTGAGTGTTGGACTTGGTTGGGGGAAAACCCAAGGCTCAAAGACGCATCCCTATACTTTACATGTTAAATCTACCCCGATATATGATACCCTGCCTAAGGATGGGCTTTTATTTAACCAATTGCATTGTTAAACTGGGGTATACCTGTATAGTATGATTATGATTATACTGTACTGTGTACTGCATTAATGTACTACTGTATATGTACTGGATCAGTACTGTATTGTACTTTATGCTTGATTTTAATCTTTTACTCATGGGTAATATCACTGGAAAGTTTTTAGGCTAGAGGATCAAGACAGATAGCCAAGGGTTGTGACACATTATCTAGCTCAATGCCGAATGGATGGTTGTTTGGGGGTACCAATGCAATATCTGGCGTTTTGCATTATTCGGCTTGAGGGTTGGCTGAATTTCAGTGGATAACTGAGAGATTACTGTACTAAATGAGATGACAACAAAAAATTTTATTATTATTTTTGCATTTTCTCACTAAATATATACAGTACATAACTTTGAATGATTGCTTATTACTACAAAGTCACTTACAAGATACTGAAGTAACATAATTACAGTTCACAGAGTTGCCACACGAGGAAAAAAATTTAACACATCACCAAAAAGTCACTTATTTACTCATTTTTTTCTTCTACCACCTGTTGTTAGTTATGCACTTACAAGGTAATTTTCTGTCTATGTAAGTTCAGTAAACCCTCACAAGGTCATTTTCTGCCTATGTAAGTACTGTACAGTAAACCCTCGCTATAAGGAACCCCAATATAGCAGATATTGGATTTAACAAATGCCACAATGCCCACCAAACTTTCATCGGCTATATTGAACAATGGTACAAGTCACAATACATGTGTTTCCTACTTCCAGCTTGGCCTAAAATTGTCCTCTACCCATCGTGACTGCTGAGTTGTAATAACATACTATAAAAATGCTGTACTGTACTAATCGTGAAGCAGTGCTATGACAAGGAAATGAAATGAGCTGAAAAAGGATGAAATTATGGGCCAAGTTAGTGTAAAATGGGTATAGTTTACAGTTTCAGTACTAGAATATGCAATTGTTCTTATTTATTTTCAAACCTGCTTGAAATTGGAGGAAGGGGGGTCACTGGATATAACAAACTATCAGCTTTAATGAACCTGCCTTCCCCCCAATTAGTCCATAAGAGTGAGGGTCTACTGTACTTCTCTTTGGTCTTACAAAACTATATCCATCCATCCATCATCCAATCTTACGTTGCCCCATGAGAAGCGTAGGAGTTCGGGGCTAGGCAAGTTGGTCCAGACATTTAAGATGAGAGTGACCAGCCTCACTCATCACTGAGTGGCATTATGTGAGCAGTAAACCCCACCCACTCATTGGATGTGAACCTTCACCGGCTCAATCTGATTGAAGGGCCGTAATTACCCACTAAACTATCAGGCGCCATAATTTGGTTATATGGTTACCACCCAGCAAAGTAAATGGTTTCCTGGTGTACAGGAAACCATTTGGCTTGTCACTTAGTGTAGAGTCATCCACAGGCAGAAGGAAGAGGAAAGAATAAAGGAAAGAAGGAAGAAGAAGAGGAAAGGGCAGACACCCGAGCGCAGCACTACATCGAGTGAGTGGATGGTGAATGCCCCCACCTACCCGTGCAGAATAACACTGAAGGGAGTGTCACTTTCACTTGCTATTATGTTGTTCACTGCAGTGCCACTTGCCACTGTTTCATTCTGTTACAGTAATGATTTACTTTCATACATAATAAACAGGGTATTCACACATGGGAACATTATTTTCTGAAATGTCTGGAGTTGTGATGTGCTCAGAAGCACTGTCAGAAGGTCAGTTTTAATTTCACTAATGTGTAGCACACTGCAGTGTCACTCACCATTGCCTCCATACTCACTGTTACACTATTTATTTTCTCACATACTAAACAGGATAGTTACATATATGTACATTATTTCCTGAAGCATTTGGAGGTGGGGTACAGTCAGTAGCACTCTGAGAGCATCAGTTTCATTTGTGTGTTGCACACTGAATTGTCACTCACCAATGTTTCCTTATTCACTTACACTAATTTTATATTTTTTACCAACTAAACCAGGAAATTTACACGTTTACAATTTTTTCTGACATGGAGAAGGGTTCTCAGGTGTGGTAGGCACTAAACCACTCTGTCATACAATGGCAAACCTTGCACTTGACACACACAATTACCTGTGCTCCAGTTTAGCCTTCTTTTCTTCTCACTTCTGCCTCCTCCCCTATGGAGTTGCAGTCAGAGGTATACTATCACTGAGTAGTAGCAGTAGTCATAGTAGTTCCCTAGGCAGTCTGTCCTAACAGCCCTGAGTCCCTAAGGACGGCCTCGGTTGAGACCGGGCTTTCCCACAGAGCTCTCAAGGAGTTTATGTTGTGTTGTTGGTGCAAGTGATTGTGTGCAATGCTGTCTTCCATAATATGCTTAATAGTATGGGGTGCTGTGTTGCATCCTGGACAGGCATCAGCAACAGAGTCATCCAGCCTCTTCTGATTACTCAGGAAGTCTGGATGATGCCCACATCTCAGTCTGGCCAGGTGAACTCTGTCCTCACGAGGGAGGTAGGATTCCGAAGAGTGGATATCAGGAGGCCATGAATGCTGCTGTGTGTTGTCTTTGAGTGACTGAATGGAGCAGTGAGTGATCTAAGCATGCCTCTGGAAGCTGGTTTGAGGTAGGCAAGGGGGGAGAGATGACAGTATTTGTGTACGATATCGTGTGCTGGGCATTGTTTTGATGTTCCTTGGTGTGTGTAGATGTGTGGGTTTGTGGAGGCTGTGGCAAGAATTTGGGTGCTTCTCATGTCTAAATGACCTATGACTTTGAAGACTTTGGTTTCCTGGTGTAGGTGGTCTGTAGATGAAGTAGCTATGCAGCCTGTGATTATTTTTAGGACCTTGTTCTGTATGGTCTACAGAGTGTTATAATGTGTTTTAGTGAGGTTAGAACCACAAGCAAGCAGCTTGCATAATTCATCAATGAACGTATATATTGTTTGTATACTGTGGTGGTGGTTTCTTTGTTGTGTCGAAATGTTGTATGGGCAAGTGACCTTAAGGTACTGTCATGGTGTTAATTTTAATGTTTGTGATGTGTTGTTTAAATGACAGTGATGTATGTTACACCAAGAATTTTGTGTGTGTGTGTGGTAGGGGAGTGTTGTTTATGGTGAAGTGTGGAATGTGACTATGTTGTACTGTCCAGTTTGTGAGAAGGGCCACTGTAAATTTGGCTGGAGCTATTGTGAGTTTGTTTGTAGTGAACCTTTCGTGTAGTGTGTTGCGGTAAGGTTGGTGGATGCATGTGGCCGTGTTTGCATTTAGGTGTGTACAACTGTCCATGTAAGTATTATGTTGTCTGCATAGGAAGCTATGTGTATTTGTGGTGTGTGGGTATGTTGTGCATGTATAAGTTAAAGAGTGTACGGGACAAAACAGATCCTTAGGGGGTTGCCATTTGTGAAATTTCTGATGTTCGATGACTGACCAGCAAATGTTACATGTGCACATCTGCCTGCTAAATAGTTTGCCAGCCACCTTTTTGTATTACTGTGCATGTTCGTGTTGAATATTTTGTTTGTGAGGTTGTGCAGGGGATGGCATCAAAAGCTTTGCTAATGTCTAGTGTGACTAGGAGTGTTCTGTGTGGTGGCCTAGCTGAACTGATGTTATCAAAACTCTTTGTGTAAGGTCTGTAAGAAGAGTGTTTGTGGAGTGTAGCAGCCTAAAACCATGCTGTGTTGGGGCTAGGGGGATGTAAAGTGTTACTAATTGTAATACAAATCGTTCAGTGACTTTGGAGGGGATGCAGAAGAGTGTGATAAGGCAGTGTGAGGAAGGTAACATGGGGTCTTTGTTGGTTTTGGGGATAGTGATGATAGTACAGGCATACCCCAGTTTAATAATGTAATTGATTAGGTAAAGCCCCATCGTTAGGTTGGGTATCGTATATCAGGGTACATTTAACGTGTAATGTGAAGCGTTTACCAGTCTTGGGTTTCCCCCCAAACCAAGCCCCAAACCCACCCAAATGAGCCCTAAAACAGGCTCAAAGCCAATCTAAATGGCCTAACAGCTGTCAAGGAAGCTAACCTAAGCCTAACACCTGTAAATAACTCACTAAAACCAACAAATAAAATCTGAAAATCATCAAATATAAGTCTGGAAAAAAATAAAGCTTAGTCCTCATGAGGTGACATAGGATTCGATGATAGATGGATGGATGGTAAAATGTACCCCAAAATGACAATGTTCACCCCACCTATGGCTAAAACACATTAATTTAAGTCTAAAAACAGATTATAAATCATCCTCAACACAACTTCTAAATATCAAAATCAGTAAATATCATCAAAATATAAAATATCAAAATTAAAAATAAAAATAAAAACTCATCATTAAACTGGGGTTTGGCCATCATTAGGTGGGGTATGATGGTATTTCTATCCCCATTGTTAAGCCAGTGTACTGCATCTAGGGGTGTCATATATTGAGGTAATACTGTACCATGCTTCCACATGTTGGGTATTATGTTATGTGAATAGCTGTAGTTTGATATGTTGGTGAGTGCTTGTATGCCTTGTGGTCCAAGGTGTTTGAGGTGTATGTTGTTTATGTTGTCTGGGCAACAGGCAGATGAGGCTAAGGTTGCTGATGATGTGCTTCATCTGGTTGTAGGTGAAGGGTGCAAAGTCTGGGTCTGTGGGGAACTGTCTCTTGCGTCGGATGACACATTGGTCATTGCAATGGGGATTTAGATGGCTGACATGTGAAAAGTGATTGATGAGAGTGTTTGGTTGTTGTTTGTTTGAGGGTATGGTGTCTGTTGTTGTGATGGCAGCCTGTGATTGTGTAGTGTTGCTGCTGGAAAGTGTGATTCTGTTCAGTGTTTTGTAGAGTTTGCTGGTGTTTGCTCTGTGATCAAGTGTTTGAAGATAATTATTCCAATTTAGTGTTTGCTGCTCTGATATTTTATTGTTTATTTGAGTGTTGAGTTCTTGTATTTGTTGTACAGTGTCTTATGTATGGGGTGTTGGGGAGTGTTGTAGTGTGTTGCATGACTGATGAGGCCTTGAATTTCTGGTGTGAAGTTAGGGTTGTGTTACTTTCTGTTGCCTCTAGGGATGTGTCTTTTGTCTGCATTTTGAATAATTGTATTGAAAGTATGCATAGCGGTGTTGGTGTCTGTGATAGGTGTACTGTTTAATGTTTCAAGTGTTGTTCTGTTTCAGTTGTGAAGACCTCCCATTGGCTCTCTTATAATTAGTGTATGTGTGTCTGTGGCCAGGTGGGGTGATTCTGGTTTTGGTAGTGATGATGATTGGTAGGTGGTCAGAGCCAAGGGTTTTGACCACTCTCCAGGATGTTGTGGGGCGAGGTTTGGGGAGCAAAAGGTGATGTCTGGGGATGATGGGAGGAAGAGGGTTTGGTGCAGGATATGGATATGCCAATGGTGATTGTTGAGGATGAAAATATTATCTGTCTGGGATTGCAGTACCAGCCCTTGTCTGTGTCAGGGTTGTTGACATACCAGGCCAACACCTTGGCATTGAATTCACCACCCAGGATGATGATAGACATGTTAGTGATGTGGTGTACATTATTTGAGAATAATTGTGTGGTACTGTGGAGGATGACTGAGGGGGAATGTATGTATTGGCGATTGTTATGTGTGATGTATCAATAAGTGTTTTAAATGACTGTATTTATGTCTTGGCATCGTGGGGGAAGAAGTGATTTTGTGTGTGCACTAGTATCTGAAAATAGATGGATTGGTGTACTCGTACCAGGGTGATGAGTGCACCGCCACTGCCATTGGCCCAGTCCTGTCTGATGGTGGTGAAATTATGAAATGTACTTGTTTTTTTGTGTTCTGTGTAGTTTTGTTTCTTGTAAGATGGCAATGTGTATGTTTTGTTGTTTAATGAATTGAGTAAGTTCTTGTTTTTTGGTGTTTATGCCATCTCTGTTTATTTGAAGAATGTTAATGTTGTGTGTATGATGTGTGCTGGGTACTGCAGCATGGGGGAGGTGGGGGTGTGGGTGGAGGGGAAGGGGTAGGAGAAGGTTGTGATAGAGATAAGAGTTAGGGTGGAATGGGAGGGGCTGGGGGATTGGATGGTGTGGGAAGGATCAGTGGGTTATGCTGAGGAGGTGTGGAGTAGAGAGGGGCTGGTGGGGGGGTTAGAGGGTGGGAGAAAGAGCATAAGGAGCAGGTTCAGATGTTTGTGTGATGTTCTCTGGATGCAAGTTCTGTGCAGGTGAAATGGTCCAGTTCTTGCAGGAATTGCACTGAACTGAACGCTTTGTCTGTTGACTCGAAGTGATGGGTTTTGAGCCCCTCATGTGGCCCGAGAACCTGGGAATGGTTTTGGTCACTTGGGCAAGTACCACATCTCTTAACACAACAACACTGTTTTTTCTGCACCTAGAAATGACTCTCCAGTGGTCATTTCTTGACACTTACAGCCGGTGACAACATTGGGTAGTAGATGACATCGCTTGGGCAGCTGGATGCACTACCTGCTGAGTTGGAGGTGGGGGGAGGTGAAGTTGGGAAAAACAGGCAATTTCATGACTCCATGTTGGCCAGTGGGTGACTGAGTGATAAGCACATACTTCAGGCTGGCTTGGGGGAGGGGGGGGACCCATGTGACCTACTCATCGAGCATAATCAAAAGTTAGGCGGAAATAAATGAGTATGCAAAATAAAAACATTTCCCGCAGTCTTCTGGAAGGACTGTCGCAGTAACCTGCACAATCCTTCTAGAAGGATGAAGGATTGTCGCAGTAGCCCGCACAGTCCTAGAAGGACTGCCACAGTCTAAGGTTTAAGGACACTGTGAGAGGGCATTAAGTTTTGTGTGCTCTGGTCCCTCTTTTGATTGTTCAAGGGTTACTGGTGAAGGAAATTGGACAATAATGTTTCTGCAGTAACATCAGTCTACATGGCAGGATAGCTGGTGATCAGGATTCAAGTCCAGTATACAGCAGGGGTGCAGGAGATGACCCTGAAGATCAACCAAAGTTGAGGATATCAAAACTGAACTGATCTTTATTTGTCCTGGGGTGTCTTTGTAACCCAGTGGAACACAGTAACCATCAGGCTGCAGCAACTCTGAAAATTGTGACTGCAGGATCATGACACCCAATCAGGTTGCAGTAGTTTGGCAAACTGTAACGACTCAGACACTGCGAGTGACCCAGCAGAGATTCAACAACAATTCGGGTTGCTGCAGCTTGCAAATTATAATCACTCAAAGAATGTATGAGACCCAGCATGCTCATAACTTCCAGTTAGGTTACAGAAGCTCAGTCAGCAAACTGAAACCACTCATTGTGTGCATGGCAAGTGAGGGTTATGCAGAAAAAAAAGGTCTCTGAATGAAGAGTTTGCTGGCTGCTGGTTCTCTGCATGTCCATTGACCACCTGTGGAGCCATGTTGTTCCACTGCATACTCATAGCAGACCTAGGGAGATTTCACTGTTGGGACTTAATGTCAAAGGTAGAAAATGTAAAATCCACAGGGAGATTGTTGTAGGGCAAGTCCCTGCACTATAAGACAGGAACTTACAAGGCCAAGAACTTACCCATTGGTTGGTTGGAGGAGTTTAGCAACCACACAGGTGTGTTCCTCTTCTCCAGGGCTGAGATCAGGAAAGTCCAAGTTTACATTGGTGACACCAACCTTGTTCTTGACATTTGGGAGGGGCATGAGAGCTGCAAGAGTGATCCCAGATGTCACTTGCACATCTGGAACATAATCATCATTATCATCACCATCCACAGTTTGAGCTATGTTACCATCATCATCATCATCATCATCCTATATGTATATCAGTAATACATGGGATGGGAAGGATCACTGAAATAGGAAGAGGAGAGCACAATATGTATCATGGTCAATAGTGTGGCAAGTGAAGTGAGCAACACATCCATACAAATGCATATCATAGTTCATATCCTATATTACCACCCAAGTGATAACACAAGAAGGTGTGTGTGAAAGTAGACAGGATAGAGAGTAAATACCTTTGGGAAGAAATGGAGTTGACAGGATAGAGAGTAAATACCTTTGGGAAGAAATGGAGAGAGTGACACAATGTTAATTATCGTGAGATAGGGTGGGAAATCCTGACAGATGCCAAGTCTGGGGAGTTTTTAGGAATAGTCCTCACTTTGTACATCAAGCAGCCCACAAGAAGAAATAATATATTCAAGTCAGTTTATCAACTGGAGAAAATATTAATAGTA
Organism: Birgus latro; assembly: GCA_018397915.1. Classification (NCBI taxonomy): domain Eukaryota; kingdom Metazoa; phylum Arthropoda; class Malacostraca; order Decapoda; family Coenobitidae; genus Birgus; species Birgus latro. The sequence continues at coordinate 17,307 of JAGKTI010009881.1, forward strand.
CAGAAGCAGAAGTTGTTGTACCCAAATTTTGACTAGTGAGCATGGAAGTGAAAAAGCTGTTACATGACAGTATTGTGATACCAACTCTGACATATGGAAGTGAAGCTTGGACCCTGTTGGAAGGACAGAAGTCAAGAGTGAGAGCAGTGGAAATGAGTTATTTGAGAGGAGCATGTGGAGTCACATGGGGAGACAGACTAACAAATGAGGAAGTGAAGGAGCGTTGTGGTGTGGTTGAGGATGTGATGGGAAGCGTTAGGAGAAGCACGTTAAGGTGGTTTGGGCATGTGGAGAGGATGGAGAGTGAAAGACTGATGAGGAGAGTGTATGTGAGTGAGGTGGAGGGGGTGAGAGGGAGGGGGAGGCCTAGGATGAGATGGAGGGATGGAGTGGAGAGGTATATGAGAGAGGGGGGTGTGAGTTGGGAGCATGGTAGTGAAATGGCAGGGGACAGAATGACATGGAGGCGATTTGTTTGTGGCCACCCCGTGCGGGATTGAGGCGTCTGGCAATAGATAGATAGATAGATATACAGTATATATATATTTTTTTTGAAATAACAGAACAGAGGAAGGAAAAACAAATGAATAAAAAAAAAAATCCATACACCAGATTACTGTTGTCCTCTGTTCATGAAATATCTGTAACGGTTAGACTTGAACAGTTGTAGGTTGAAGTTTGGAGGGAAAGAACTCTGAGGAAGCGAGTTCCAGAAAGATGCAGTTCAGGGAATAAAAGAATTCTGATAGGCGGAAGTTCTGCAATATGGCTGTGTGACATTCGTCATGAGTGCTGACAGATGCCTGTGTAGCACGAGGGAAGGCATGGAGAGGTGGCGCAATGGATGCAACTTCATCTGAGCATTTACCATAAAAATATCTGTAAAATAATGCAAGGGAGGCAACATTCCTTCTTTCTCGCAGAGGAGGTAAATTATTTGTAATAGCAGGGTTATTAATAATTCCATCAGCTTTCTTCTGAATTTTGTCTAGTTGTTTTAATGCAACCTCACCACATCCATTCCACAAGGGTGAGCAATATTCAAGCTGAGAGCGCACATGACTCTTGTAAATTATAGCTATCTGCTCGTCAGAGAAGAAGTTAAGGACTCTGTATAATAATACAAGTTTCTTTGAGGTGATTTTAGCAAGTGATCTGACATAAGAGGTCCAGCTGAGGGAACTGTTATGTGAGACGCTGAGAATTTCAATACTTTTGGAGACGGGAATATTAGTAGCATTGAAGGTAATATGTGAATCAGGCAATATCTGTCTACTAGTAAATTGTATATACAGTAAACCTTCCATAAGTCGAACTTTTAGAAGACAGCATCTTCGGTTAGCCAAACTCAGGCCAAGACCACGTATGAAAGTAGGCCGAAATGCGGAGGTAAGAGGAGAAATGACGCCAGGCGAACACGTGGCGCCAGTCTGCTGCTTACCATCGGAGACGGTAGTTGCGCCATTTTTACTGTCATCTAGTCCTGAGAAGCGCTCTCCTTTTTCCTTCTGCCTTGCCATGGAAGGTTGAAAGCGTAAAAGAAGTGATGCTGGCACCTCTAGTCATAAGGGAATGAAGCTAAAGACATTACCGATCTCTGAAAAGCTGAAAATACTTGACCGAATCGAGAGTGGCAGTTCGATGCAGATGGTATCTGAAGAATTTCAAATAAAGAAGACCATTTTCTACGATATCAAGAAGGCTAAGGATAAAATTCATGAATATCCCAGAAGCATGGAAAATATCAAGGATGAAAAATGTTCTAAGAGAAGAATGACATTCTCCAAATTTGAAGATTTGGATAAGGCAGTATTCAAGTGGTACCAACAGCAGCGGACAGCAGGAGTTGGCATTAGGGGGATAGACATTCAAAGTGCAGCCTCACGCCTAGCAACACATCTTGGAATAAGTGATTTCAAGGCTAGTGGAGGTTGGTTGTTTCATTTCCAGTCTCGTCATAGCATCAGTAACCGTAAAATAGTGGGAGAAAGTGCAGATTCAAGCAGTGTTGATCCATTTCAAAGGAAATTTGTGAATTTTGTGAAAGAATCTGGTTTGCTCTTAAGCCAGATTTACAATGCAGATGAAAGCGGCTTGCTCTGGCGAGCACCACCCTCAAATACTCTGGCATCCAGGGTTGATGGCAGCCACATTCACCACCTCCGTCTCCAACACAAGCTGCCAACGGACCTGTAGTGCCTCAAACGAGGGGTAAATTAGGTGCACTGAATTGTTTCTTTTTTGTCTTTATTCATTTATACACTGTATATGCTTCTTTACTTTAGTATTGAAAAGACAAGTAATAAGTATTGTTTTTGCAATTTGAGGTGTGAAAATCCATCTCCAACACACGCTGCAGACGGGTGTACTGCCTCTGTGAATGATTTTCTACCAATTAAATGTATATTAAATGCAATAAATTGTTTTTTGTCATAACTTATTTATTTATACATGCTGCTTTAATTTAGTGTTGAAAGGACAAGTAGTAGGTATTGTCTTAGCAATTTTGGGGGGTGAAAATTCGGTAATTTAGCAATTTTGGGGGGTGAAAATTCAGTAAGACGGAAGATTTGGTAATTCGAACCAGGGTAGAGCCCTATATAGTTCGGCTTATGAAGGGTTTACTGTATTTGGTTTTACTAACATTAAACGAGACAAGGTTGTTTTGTCCCCATTCACCGATCACAGATAAGTCTTGATTTATGGAGATGGCTGTGCTGAGTTGAGAACTGGAGATATCAGACTTTGTAAATGGGTGTCTGAGTGTGAATGAACTGTGAAGTGTTGAGTCATCTGCATATGAATGGATGGGATTGTGGGTGACAGATAAGAGATTATTAATATGAACCGGGAACAGAGTTGGTGCCAGAACTGATCCCTGTGGCACGCCAGCATTAACTGAGTGGAAATTGGAATATACAGCATCTACTTTTACTCTTATTTTTCTGTTGCTGAGATATGAGGCAAGCAGAGGAACAAAAGACGTTAGTCCATAGCAAGGGAGTTTGGACAGCAAGGAACAATGCCATACTCTGTCGAAAGCCTTAGAAATATTAGGGGCTACTGCGTGAGTTTCTCCATATAGGTCGATTGATTGATGGATGGTATGAGTCAGAAGACTGAGTATGTCGGTGGATCTTTCGTGGAGAAAACCACACTGTTTATTGCTAATTAAGTTGTTGGAATCAAGGTGTTAACTATGTGCTTGTTGATTAAAATTTTGAATACTTTACCAAGAGAAGATGTGACAGCTAATCAGAGGGGTCAGAGGAACTTCCTTTCTTTGGAATTGGGTGGATATTGGCTTCTTTCCATGAATTAGGGAACAAAGAAGTATGTATGCATAGTCTGAAAAGTTTAGCAAGAACAGGTGCAAGTTCTGGGGAACACTTTTTCAAAACAATTGGAGGAATTCCATCTGGGCCTGGAGCTTTGTTGGTAGGTAAATTGTCTAGGATGGATTTTACGTATCTTGTCTCTATTTTACGTGGAACAATTTCGGGAGAGTCAAGTTCTAATACTGGGACGTTCTGGCTGATTTCCTCTAAGGTAGAATTTTTGGCAAATATACTGGCAAAGATATTTGCTTTCCCATGTGGATCATTTGAAATGTTGCCATCTGAAGATTTTAGTGGGGTAATGGATGATGACTTGTTAAAGTTATTACATGTACTGAAAGAATTAAGAGTTGACCAGTATATTCTATTGTCATTTGGGTTTTTAAGTAGTTCTGATGCTTGATTATGAAGAAAGTTTGATTTAGCTAGATTTATTACAGCTTTTGCATGGTTTCTAGCAATTTTAAATTGACAGTGATTCAGATGTTTTTTATTTTAAGTAAGTGTTGTATGCTAATGACTTTTGGGCTGTTGCTCTTGCACAGTTGTTATCAAACCATTTTGGAGAGTTTGATCTTTTAGTGAACTGTTGACTTGGTATGAACAAATCCATACCAACTAGTATTAAATCACTAATATAGGACTGGATAGAACTGTCATCACTAGAGAAGAAATACTGCCACAGAATGTCAGCAAGATAATTTCTAAATCCATCCCAGTTTGCCCTATCAAAGTTCCATCAGGTCACCCTGACAGGTTCAGAATGGGGAGGTTTGGGGGGAAGCTAACTAATGAGGCTTTTGATGAGATTGTGGTCAGAGGATCCAAGTAGTGCCAGTACTTCAATCCTGTATTGATCTGGATTATTTGTCAGGAATAGATCCAAGAGATGGGCATTATGGTCAGGATTATCTGGTATTCTGGTTGCTGCTTTACCAGCTGCGTGAGATTAAACAATTCTGCAAACAGCTTGCACTCTAGACCAGTATCGTCAGTCCTGGCAGAATGCAATAACCATTCAACATTATGTACGTTAAAATCACCCAAAATAGTAATTTCGGTACTAAGCACAAGGTTGAGGTTGCTCAGCTGCGTGGATATTGAGTCAAATACACTGGGGTCTGAAGAGGCACTGGCAGTCCTGGCAGAATGCAATAACCATTAAACATTATGTACGTTAAAATCACCAAAAATGGTAATTTCGGTACTAAGCGCAAGGTTGAGGTTGCTCAGCTGCATGGATATTGAGTCAAATACACTGGGTTCTGAAGAGGCATTGGGGGAGCGATGGAGTACACAGATATATTTGGTAATACAGTAATCTCCTTATAATTCGGACGCCCAATACTCGGACTCCCACACTACTCGGATTTCGTGGGCTGCCCAACCCCCAAAATGCCCCAAAATTCGAAAAAATTCGAAAAAAATTCAATTTTTTGGACCGCGTCAGGTTGAATTTTCCGCATGCACCGATCGGCTGTGTTTACGCGCGTGGCGCCTGTCTGTTGGTCCCATTTCCCACTCAGTTGATGCCTCGTGAACAGCTCCGACAATGGTGGCCGAAGTGATTGCTTTTGTGGTGATACCCTACCTCCTGCAGGGCTTGATGCTGCTCTTCACCTTCTTCATCATGTGTGTGATGATGGCCCCGCCACCTGAGAAGAGGAAGAAAGTGGTTCTGACTCTGGAGAAGAAGAGGGAAGGGTATTGGAAAAGATGGACGCCAGGTGGCCGACATCATGGATTCGTCGTGAATTCAATCTCCCTCGCTCCACCTTGTTTGATGTCAAGAAGTCCTGAGACAAACTACAGCAGTATACGGCTGATTTCGCTTTGAAGACCAAACAAAACGTGGAGAGGAAGGTGATGTTTAGTCCTAAGTATGCAGACATCGACCGATCCACGCTTATTTGGTATCGACAACAACGTGCTGCTGGTGTGTTGGTACGTGGAATGGAGCTGAAAGCTGCTGCTAAGTTCACAAGGCTCCAGGACTAGTCACTAGACCACACGGGAATTTACCGTTATGTACAGTGCAGTGACGTGATGTGATCCCAGTTATGCAAAAAAAAAACACTGTGGAAAGTGTTGGTGAGAAGTGCTGGTGACTGTATATTGCGAAGGTTGTGTGGTGCAATTTCTTCGTGTCAAAGTCTGAGATGATAGAGCGAGTTATACATCAGGACGGCGGCTTCTTTTTCGTAAGTACCCTAACTTCATCAAAATTCCTTGTTTTGTTCTTTCCATATCATTAATCTCATGCATAAACTGTGTGCAAGATGATTTCCATAATGATTTTCATGTCTAACCTGTTTTCATCATGCTGTAAATGTGTTAAAAAAATTACCCTAAATGTTAATCATAATTTCCTGCTTTCAATTTAATATTTTCATGCATGGTTTTTAAGTGCACCAGCTATGAAAATGGTGAAAGGCAGTGAATTTCATGTCCGGTCCTAACCTAACCTAACCTAACCTATGACTACCATAAAGATTTTCATGTCTAACCTGTTTTCATCATGCTGTAAATGTGTTAAAAAATTACCCTAAATGTTAATCATAATTTCGTGCTTGCAATTTAATTTTTTCATGCATGGTTTTTAAGTGCACCAGCTATGAAAATGGTGAAAGGCAGTGAATTTCATGTCCGGTCCTAACCTAACCTATCCTAACCTAACCTAACCTAACCTAACCTATCCTAACCAAACCTATGCTTACCATAAAGATTTTCATGTCTAACCTGTTTTCATCATGCTGTAAATGTGTTAAAAAATTACCCTAAATGTTAATCATAATTTCCTGCTTGCAATTTAATTTTTTCATGCTTGGTTTTTAAGTGCACCAGCTATGAAAATGGTGAAAGGCAGTGAATTTCATGTCCAGTCCTAACCTAACCTAACCTATGATTACCATAAAGATTTTCATGTCTAACCTGGTTTCATGCTGTAAATGTGTTAAAAAATTACCCTAAATGTTAATGATAATTTCCTGCTTTCAATTTAATTTTTTCATGCATGGTTTTTAAGTGCACCAGCTATGAAAATGGTGAAAGGCAGTGACTTTCATGTCTGGTCCTAACCTAACCTATGATTACCATAAAGATTTTCATGTCTAACCTGTTTTCATCATGCTGTAAATGTGTTAAAAAATTACCCTAAATGTTAATCATAATTTCCTGCTTGCAATTTAATTTTTTCATGCATGGTTTTTAAGTGCACCAGCTATGAAAATGGTGAAAGGCAGTGAATTTCATGTCCGGTCCTAACCTAACCTATCCTAACCTAACCTAACCAATCCTAAGCTAACCTATGATTACCATAAAGATTTTCATGTCTAATCTGTTTTCATCATGCTGTAAATGTGTTAAAAAATTACCCTAAATGTTAATCATAATTTCCTGCTTGCAATTTAATTTTTTCATGCATGGTTTTTAAATGCACCAGCTATGAAAATGGTGAAAGGCAGTGAATTTCATGTCCGGTCCTAACCTAACCTATCCTATCCTAACCTAACCTAACCTAACCTACCCTAACCTAACCTATGATTACCATAAAGATTTTCATGTCTAACCTGTTTTCATCATGCTGTAAATGTGTTAAAAAATTACCCTAAATGTTAATCATAATTTCCTGCTTGCAAGTTAATTTTTTCATGCATTGTTTTTAAGTGCACCAGCTATGAAAATGGTGAAAGGCAGTGAATTTCATGTCCAGTCACACTAACCTAACCTAACCTAACCATTTTTCTGGTAGCAATTTACATCATTTACTGTATTTGATGCTTTGTATCCAATAATTTAGTGCATAAAATGTGAGAAAAGATGATTTCCATGTCAGATACTTACTTATACTATGCTGGCAAGTTCTGACCACCTATGCCTCACTCACCTCTAAATCATCATTTTTTGGTTAAAATTCAATTGATTCATGCTTTATGTGCATTATTTATGTGAAAAGGGACCTAAATAAGTGCTATACATGTCCAGTAGGGAGGTAGGAAGGTAGTTTTCTGATTTAGGTTAGGTTAGGTTAGGGTCATGAATGACCAGTGCTGGAGCTTCAGGGCCCAATGTTCGGACAAGACCAATATTCGAACATGCCTTTGGCTCTATTGTGTCGAATAATGGAGGGATTACTTATTTAGATAATTTAGTTTGTACAATGAGTAATTAAAATTGGATGAATTGAAGTTTAAGACAGTATCAACAGCATATTGAGATTTTACACAACAACAGGTGCCACCATTGTTACAGAAGTTTGTGAGAAGATGGTAACCGGGAAAACAAAATGGGGATACCTGTATTTCAGTAAGGGGTGAGATTTGTGGTTCTGTGAGGTATATATATATATATATATATAAGTAAGACCTCACTATAACGGACTAATTGGGGCCCAAGCCATTCCAAAAAATGTGAAATTCCCAAATCATTCACCAACCTTGCAACTCCCCTTCATCTTCACTCAACAATACTGTATCATCAGCAAACAACAACACCGGAATCTTCCACATCTCGCCCTCATTCATTAGAGCCACCCCCACATCCACTGCCCTACCTTGCACCTCCTTTACAATCCCATCCATGTATATATTAAACAGCCATGGAGACATCACACAACCCTGTTTCAGTCCCACTTTCAGAGCAAAGAACTCACTTAGCTCACCATCCACTCACACAGTAGCCTTAGCTCCTTCGTACATGTTCTTCACAGCACTCAACACTTTCCCCTCCACTCCATATATTCTTAATACCTTCCACAAACCTTGCCTATCTATTCTGTCATAAGCTTTCTCCAAGTCCATGAAGGCAGCATACACTTTCTTTCTCTTCTCTAGATACTTCTCCATTAAACATCTTAGAACAAATATCTGATCTACACACCCTTTTCCCTTCCTAAATCCCCCTTGTTCTCCAACTAACTCCTGTTTTATATGCCTAACCCTATCAATAAGTATTCTGCCATATATCTTTCCAGTCACACTAAGAAGGCAAATACCCCTATGGTTACCACATATTTCTCTCTCTCCTTTTCCTTTAAAGGAACAATTATACCTGATTTCCAGTCCTCCGGAACCCTTCCCTCTACCCAAGCCAATCTACACAACTTCCATATCCATTCCACAACAATCTCACCTCCATACTTCTGCATTTCACCTCACACTCCATCAATTCCTGGGGCCTCTCCCATCTTGACCTTCTTCAATGCTTCCACTACTTCCACCCTACTGATCTCTTCCTCCCTCCTCTCACCTCTTCTTCTCCCAGCCATTCCCCAACCACTTATACTTGCTCTGCTCTCACTCTCTACGTTCAACAAATCCTCAAAGTGCTCCTTCCATCTCCTCAATTTCTCTTTCTTCTCCACCAGCAATCTATTATTCCCATCTTTCACTTCCCTACTATTTCCCCTTTCACACTGTCTTACTTTCTTTACCTCCTTCCAAAACAATTTCGTACTCTCCCTCCATTTTACACTCTGATTCCTCCCAAACTCCTCATCCACTTTCTTTTTACTCTCCATCACCGTCTCTTCACCTCTCTTCTCCAGTTCACATATACCTCTTTCTTCTCTCTCTCATCTTCTCCCCTACCTCTGCTCGCCAGCCATTCACTATATGCTTTCTTCTTTTGTTCCACAGCTTGTTTCACATCATCATTCCACCATGCTGTCCCTTGCACACCCCTGCATCTTCTCCTCACACGCTGCACTTATCTCTTCCATCTTACATACATCTTCCACCTCTTCCATCTGCTCTAACTCATACCTTCCAAATCCTTCTTCCACAATTCTCTTATAGGCTTCCATTTTCTCACTACCTTGTAACTTCTCCACTCTTCTCACAGGAGCTCCTTCCTCCGGTCTTCCCCTTGGTCTCTTCACCCACTTTCTTAAGTGATGGTCACAGATTCCACTCCCCCACCCTCTCCACACTCTTGCATCCAACACTTGTCTTCTCATTTGCTCATCCACACACACGTAATCTATCATTGCCTTCCGTTCTACAGGTTCACCATCCATCCTCCTCAAGACTCTCCATGTATACCTGTGGATCAACTTGTGCCAAAAGTAGGTGTTGGCTATTGCCAACCCCTTACCAGCACAGATGTCCACCAAGGCACTACCATTCCCATCCATCTCAGCTGGCACACCCCATTGACCAACCACTCCATCCACTCGTACATTCCCAACTTTACCATTCATGTCTCCAATCAAAACACTCTCTCACTCCTCTCAAACTTGTCCATACATGCTTCTACATTTGCCCAAAACTCATCTTTCACTCTTGCCACTCGGTCCTCTGTCGGCGCATACACACATACAATCGCCCAAACTTATATGCCTACTTTCATCCTCACCCATACAATCCTTGCACCCACTGTTCCATACTCTCTTATATTCTCCTTCCACTTCTTGCTTATCATCAGACATACTCTCTCTCTTGCCCTCTCATTCTCATTGACTCCCGAACATATTCCTAAACCGTATTCCTATTCTCTCACTCTTTCACCTTACCATTTAGTTTCAGTCAGTCCACATACATCCACTCTTGCCTCCTCAAGCACCTGAACAATCTCTAACAAAAATTCTTCGACTATCATACTTCTACGATGGAACACATTCTATCCATTTCTCCTTTCTATGAAATCTTCATTCTAGAAGATTTCAATGTTCACCACCACCTTTGGCTCTCCTCTCCTTTCACTGATCCACCTGGTAAACAAGCCTACACCTTTTCTATCCTTAGTGACCTACAGCAGCTTGTACAGCACCCTACCCGTATCCCTGACCGCCTTGATCTCTTCCTTACAACTAATCCTTCAGCTTACATTGTTAATCATTTCTCTCCGTTGGGCTCCTCCGATCATAACCTTATTACCTTAACCTGTCCTATTGCTCCGGTACGGCCTGTGGACCCTCCAAAGAAACATTGTCTGTGGCAGTTTGGAGCTGCGGATTGGGAGGCTTTCAGGCAGTGCTACTTTGATTTTCTTTAGAATGATTATTGCTTCCATGGCCGAGAGCCATCTGAGTGTGCCTTGCGCGTTACGGAGGTTATTCTCTTGGGCATGGAAGCATACATTCCATTTTCATGTCCTTTGACTAATGCAAGAAAGCCTTGGTTTAATCACGCTTGTTCTAATGCTGTCCACAACAAGGAGAGGGCCTATAAAAGGTACCACAGCCAACCCACCCCTGAATCACATCGTTTTTATGTTTCTGCCCAGCATCGTGCTAAGGTTGTTCTTCGCTCTGCTAAAAATAATTTCATCCGTACTAAATGCTCTCAGCTCTCCAACTTGAATTCTTCTCACTCCTTCTGGCACCTTGCCAAAAACCTTTCTAACAACTTTACCTCATCATCCTTCCCTCTTCTTTTGTACTCTGATGGCTCTGTAGCTATTTCTTCTACTGATAAAGCAGATCTCTTCACTCAGACTTTCTCCTCCAATTCCACCTTAGATGATTCCAGTGCTGTTCCTCCATCATTTCCCCCCACTCACTTTCTCATGGCTGACATTAAAATGTCTTCAGCTGATGTATTTTCTGCCATCACTGGTCTCAATACTAACAAGGCATATGGGCCTGATGAAGTCCCTCCTGTTGTCCTCAAGAACTGTGCTTCTGTGCTTACACCCTGCCTAGGTAAACTCTTTTGCCTTTGTCTATCAACTTGTACCTTTCCTTCTTGCTGGAAGTTTGCTCTCATTCAGCCAGTCCCAAAGAAGGGTGACCATTCCCAACCCTCTAACTATCATCCAACTGCTTTAACATCCTGTGTCTCAAAAGTTTTCGAGTCAGTTATTAACAGAAAAATCTTAAAGCATCTTTCCTGTCACAACCTTCTTTCTGATTGTCAGTATGGGTTCTGTCAGGGATGCTCCACTGGCGATCTTCTCACCTACCTTTCAGGCTCCTAGTCATCCTCCTTTCGGGACTTTGGCGAAAGCTTTGCCATTGCACTTGACATCTCAAAGGCTTTCGATTGAGTCTGGCACAAAGCTTTAATTTCCAAACTGTCCTCTTACAGTTTCTATCCTTCTATCTGTGCCTTCATCTCTAGTTCCTTTCTGGTCGTCCTATAGCTGCTGTTGTAGACGGCCATCATTCTTCTAGATCTATCAACAGTGGTGTTCCTCAGGGCTCTCTCCATCACCAACTCTCTTCCTTTTATTCATCAATGACCTTCTAAGCTGTACATCTAACCCTATCCACTCGTACACTGATGATTCCACCCTTCACATTTCCATTCAGTTTCTGCATCGTCCATCTCAGTAGTTACTTCAACAAACAAGGGATAAAGCTATGGCACACATAATGTCTGACTTGGCTCGTAACTCCGTCTGGGGTAAAAATAATCTTTTTGTTTTTAATGCATCAAAGACTCAGTTTTTACACCCATCAACCCATCAAAACCTTCAACAAGAGTACCCACTAATGTTTAAAAATATCCAGCTCAATCCTTCATAATCCTTGAACATGCTTGGGGTTTCATTCACACTGGACTTATCTTGGAAAGATCATATTGCATCTCTTGCAAAATCTGCTTCTAAGAGATTAGGTTTGCTAAGCTGACTACATGCCTACTTTACCCCTGCACAGTTGCTGACTTTATACACGAGTTTTATTCGCCCCTGTTTAGAGTACACCTCTCATGTGTGGGCAGGCTCCTCACGTACAGCTCATCTCAATACAGTGGAGTCAAAGGCTATTCGTCTCATCAACTCTCCTCCTCTTACTAGCTCCCTTCAACCTCTGTCTCTTCGCCGCACTGTTGCCTCTTTATCTCTTTTCTGTCGCTACTTCAATGGTCACTGCTCCTCTGAAATGTCTACTTACATCCCTCCACCTCTACGATGGGTGCTACGCACCCGTCTAGCAACGAATTCTCATCCCTTTTCTGTCAAACTCTCGAATGCAAGAGTTAACCATTACTCCCAGTCCTTCATTTATGCAACAGGTCAGCTCTGGAACTGTCTCCCTCTGTCTATATTTCCTACTTCCTATGATCTCCAGTCTTTCAAACGCAGTGTGTCCAGGCATCTCGAAATGAATCGAGCTTGAATTTGGCTCTCTTTTGTATTGTTTTTGTTTTTTCTCTTGGAAGGAACTGTTTTGTGGGCTCAGCCTTTGGTTCCTTCTTTCTCACATAAAATATATATATAC
>JAGKTI010009882.1:0-29798 GCA_018397915.1 Birgus latro
TAAAGAATGACTCAATGCTCCTTGTGATAATCTAACTACTGACTGCTAGTGTCAACTTCAATATAAGAAACAAAGGTTGCTGTACTAACTTAACCTTCTGGCACCAAGGGATCTTCGTGAGCTGGAATTAACCTGAATATATATATATATAAACTAAGTGAACCTTTCCGAAGGCATTGGCCATGCATGCAATTTGTAAGCCTTTTTCATCTGTTGATGGTGATTAACACTGATACTGACTGCCATTCAGCTCTAGTATCAACAGTGTCACCATCAAGCAGTTTGGGGTGAGTTTTTTAATAGCCATATTTCCTAACTAAAGCCAATAAATAATAATAGTTTTTAACTCCTCAAGCCACCATAAGGAGAATACTAGTGAATTTACAGGGCATTAACTAAAATTAAAATATATCTATGAATTCCCTGCAGAAGTGAAAAAGGTTATACAATTTTCTCCATGGTATAGTACTTATTCTAAGGTTAAATAACTTCTTGGTATAGGATCTATATAGTCTAAGTGGTGGATAGTGGAAAATTGTGTGTTGCCATGTGGCTCTTCAAATGACTATTCCTGGTAAAGCTCTGTGAGCAGGCAGGGCAGGAGAAGGGCTTTTCCCCTGTGTGGGTACGAATATGGTTGTTCAGCGTTCCTTTCTGGCCAAATCGTGATGGACAGTATGGACAAACAAAAGGCCTCTCTCCTGTGTGAGTCCGGAGGTGCATGGTCAAGTGGTCTTTTCTTGGTGTGGAGTAGGAGCAGTAAGAACAATGGTGAAGCTTAGGGGCGATGGGGATGAACGCCCCGCTCCCAACAACACCCCCTTCACTCTCCACTCTTGCCTGTAGAGGAGGTGGGGCTTTGTCACTAATAACCAGACCTTTATCACTCATCAATAGCTCATCATCCACCCTGCCTACTAGAGCTAGATCAACTGCACTTATTCCTTAACTCTCATATCCACCTTGCCTACAAGGACTATATCAACTGCACCTACTCTTTTAACACCTACCAAAAGCCTGTCATCCACCCTGCCTATAAGAGCTTGACCAATTGCTCTTATTTCTACTACAATATGCATCTAATGGTCACCATCATCATAAAGATATTAAGTTCCATCATCCAACTGACATTACAAAAGATTATCCGATGGGACTATTGAAGAGCTATAACAAAATACCACACTCTCCTTGCAGTTGCGCTTGACTCCCTGCACACATGTAATATATGCTTTAGTGAAGACTGTACAAAATATGCACATACAGTCCATTCACTTAATACCGTACATGAGTTTTGAAATGCCTAGAGCATGGAAGGGGGGGAGGAATTATATAACTGCTAGTGTGCGAGTTGCTTTTGAAAATGCAAAATCGGGGTAGCAAAGCGGGCCAAATCCAGTGTTGTGCCACACAGCACATCCTACCCTTGTAAAGCATGACCTATATCACTGTTACGAGCCATGGACATGAATAGTGAAGATCTACCGATCCGAAACATATGCAAAATCCTGGCAGCCACTGACAAGTTTAAAGATCAAGTGGCAATGAACAAAAACTGTAAAGTGAGAGCTCACAGGTTCTGGATGCCACAGAAAACAACCTCCATTACTACCGAGACAAGCATGACAAGGAAGTGAACCGAAGGCATCAGACTCTGAATACCACCTTCTTTACTCCACCACAAGAAGAAGATCCATTGCCCTTAACATCAGCTGAGGATGACGACAATGACTGCCTTGGACTTCGAGGGGGTCATGACTTATGTGGAACGTGTTGGTGGTGATGGTGATGTGATGGAGTCAGGTGGTGTGGAGGGTGCTGGGGTCGGGGCATGGTAACTGCCTCGCCCTCATCTCTTCAAGTCAACTAAGCCTTTCCTGCACAGATTTTAAGGTAAGGGGCTATTGTGTGAGTTATACTCACTGGGTACATGTGTTTCATGTCCCATAATACATATGGAAAATGACAGACTAGAGGCCAAAAGGATGACTTTTGAGGCTGTTACCCCACTAATTAGAATTTTCCCCACAAGGTATGTTACATGTAACACGGAAAATTTCTAGAAAGTGAGGCCTTCTATCGCCCAAATTCACATGTATTAAGGGAATGGACTGTACTTCAATTAAATTTAAAAATCATCAGATAAAAACACAACTCACTACAGATACTTTTAAGTGAGGAGACTGACTGAAGAACTGAACAGAGTTCTGGAAAGAAAATGATTTGCTGGAAAGTAAAGAAGGCACTCAGGAACTTGTTTATTAAATAGTACCCATGAGTGTGAAATGTGGTCATAATATTAAGGAAAAATAAAAATGATTCTAGCAGTTGAGATGAGTTTCCTAAGAGAATCTTAAGTTAAAAATAACTGAAGGAGTATGCATTGTCAAGATGGGTTATAGTACAGTATTGGAATGACGGAAACAGCAGAAGGTATGTAACCTACTGGGTGAAAAACTAAGAAAATTTGGTTTTAAGCCCGGTATCACCAAAGGGTTAGGGCGTTGTCCCTGGGTAGAGAACTTTTGGATTCGAGCGTATAGCATTTTATGACCAAATGCCCTTCCTGATGACTACCGATGACCCTTGGGTGGATTCGATCCTCCGACCCTTTGGTCAGAGCGGAGCGCTCTAACCCACTGAGCCACGGCTGCTACATGTAACCTACTGGATGAAGAAAAACACAATGAGATGGTACAGATATGTGAACAGAAAGCAATGTGTTATGCTAACATTTGTTTGGCTTCATCTTGTTTATAAAGGCTCCAACATGCATTCATGTGTTGGCCTTGGTCACCTAATGGTGGCTCTCCATGCTGCTTGATCTCCTACGCCTCCCCATTCAGTCCCTTATCCCTGAGGTCACCTCTATAACCTTGTCTCATGTCTTTTTTGGCCTGCAGCTCACAACCACACCCCCAGTGTTCACACTTCTCACTTCCTGCACCCAGTCATCATCCCCTATCCTCTCAACACCACATGCCCAAACCATCTCAAATTACCCCTCCTCATCACAGCACCAACACATGCCAGTCCCATCATTCCTCTCAACTCTTCCATCACAAACCTAGCCCCCCAGGCCTCGCATTCAAGGACGCACTGCACATCCACCTAATCATTGCCATTTCTGTATGTTTTAGCTTACAAATATCCTCTTCCTTTACTGCCCAGGCCTCACTACCATACAGGTTGCAAAAGGGCAACTTCAAGCTAAAGCTAAATGAGAAATGAAAGGTGAAAAGTTTATAAAACAAGTGTTGGTATGGGAAGAAGAGTGGTTCAGAATCTAAGAAAGCAGTGAAGTACAGAACCGTCTGGGGACTTCTGCTATGGTCATGCCCTGTTGGAATTCACAGAAAGAGGTTCAGCATCAGCTTGCCTCCAAGCAAAAATGGTTTGGACACCATTTAAATGGTAACAGTAATGATATATGACAAAAAATACAAGGTGCTACTGCTGTCCATTCAGTCATAGTTATTGCATTACATCATACTGTCTCCTGAATCCCCCCCAAAACTTAATCTGATCAGCCTTTCTTTACACCAGTTCCTGCAACACCAACAGTAATACAGTGGTTCACATAAATGATGTTGCTACAGCAGATGTAACTATATTATCACTATAAAAATGGTAAGTTAGAAAAAATAGTGAGCCATTCATTACTCCCCATCATCATAATCATCATCATCATCCTAGCCCTAATTTTTAAAATAACCTGAATACATGCTGCTTTCATGATCCCTCATATGCCATAAATCTCTGAGGTGGCAGTTAGTGGTTACATCATGGCCAGCCTGCATAATGATTGTGCTGAAGACTGAGAATGAACAGAGGTAAAATATGGACATGTAGGCAACCCTGGCTACCCCCTACAGCATCAAGTAGCTGGTCCCATCCTTCCAGCCTTCTCCCTTACTGTAAGGGAATACACGACATGGAGGGTATGTCATGGCCTGGCCCAACAAACCTGTTGTGATGTAGCTGATAAGTCACAGTACCAAATGGGTTAATACATGTATACTACCAGGAGCCAAAACAGAGAATTTTAATATAAAAGATCTAGCCACAACCAGAAAGATACTGAACCCCATTACCTGTACATAGAACAAAATATGATGCACCTCCTCTCAGCCTTTCATATTATGGAATACATGCAAAGTGGGCACATATACTGTATAATACTCAGAAACATCAACCCAGTGAGAGCCACAATATCAAAATTAACACAAAATATGCTAAATGTAGAAAAACACTGTTACAGTAACTAGATACAGTGTGAAAGGGAGAGCTGCGGGGCCCTACAGATAGCCTACAACCTTGAATCCTGGACAACAACAGCAGCGAATGGATTAAGTGTGTGTCACAAGTGTAAGGTTGCACCCTTCAATCCAAGTGAACAGCAGTGGCAGTACTTTCTCATCTCCCACCCATTGATATAAAATGAATAAGACTATAAAAGGCCTTACAACTGCTGCTAGACCCACTGATCCCTGTGCTGAAGACAGCAATAAGTTGCTAGTTTCCATTACAAACATACACTGTACATATACAGGATAATACCAGTAAAATACGGGTCTCTACCAAAAACAATCCATGAATTTTTTTTCTTTGTTAGAGCACCATACTATGTTTCTCTGGAAATCAATTAAAGCATCATTGTTAATGATAAATTAATTATCCTGACAAATTCATCAATAAACTTTTCCTTCCTCTCTGTTACTCTCTTCACGTATCTCTGAATATCTTTTCCTTTTCTTTTATCTTAACCCTTTCATGCACCCAACCTAGCCAATTCATTTTCTGTTTCACTGCTCTTTTACTTCCATATCTCACTACACTGTTCCTTTCTTAATAGCTGAACACTTTGCAACACCACACGAACCTTTCATATTCTTAACCAAACACTCTTTGTATGCACCTCATAAAATTTCTAATAGATTTTTTTCATTCCAGTGATGCTAGGTCTACCTGTACTAATTCAACTGCCACTGCCTTTGTTTCTAAGTTTCCATTTTTATCTATTCACTCAGCATACCCAGCTCACATTTTTTTTTCTTCACTCAGACTCACCTTGCATATTATAACACACGGTCTCTTCACACTTTCCTCTTAACAGCTCATTCACAATTAGCACACCCTTGTATCCTCTCTAACTGCACATAATCATATTTGTCAACATTCACTCCAGTTTCTCAACACAATGTAACATGTATACTTATTTCTAGTAGTATGCTTAGAACATTAATTACCTGTACATATGCATAATTTTCAGAACTTTCTTTCCTTGACATGTTCTTCAGCCAAAGTTCATTACCTCTCTCTCTCTCTCTCTGGACTCTACCTCATCTCACCCTTGAGTGGGAAAAAGGCTGGGATGATGATAATAATGATGATGATGATGATGGCAATATAATTTACTAATGGAAGAGGATTTGCTTAAAAAAAAAAAATCCTAAATGCATGAAATTAACAGTGTCATAAGGTATTATCTTCACTCTTAATGCAATATAATAGTCCAATGTCAAAATGAGTCACACAAGTACAAGTCAAGTTTCACCAGTGTTCTAATGACATAATCTGAGAAGTCACACATACAAGCATTTAAATCTTCCCACCCACCGGCGTCCCAATTTCAGTTCTCTGTAGCTTAACTTGATGCCATTAAGAAAATTTTTTTCAAATTTCTTCAGCTGCCTGCCACTTTGCAGGAGAGGAGTGAATCTGAGATGTTATCCTCGGTATGATTACACCAACTGAAGTTTATACAAGTATATGTGGGATGACATAGGATTAGATGATGGATATGTTTATATATGGTAATCTACATTTACATAGTTACATTACCTAAGGCAAGTTAGGTTACTTATGGAAGAATTATGCCCACATATTGCAACTCTGCTTGCTGTTAAGATACAACAACTTTTATCTGGTCTGGACCATCTTCAGGTTTAGGAAGAGTGATCAGAAAGTTACTTAACTCAGTTTCACAGAACATAATGTCATACTACTTCAATTTTCCCCTTCAAAGTACAGGTACTCCCCTCCTGCCAGTTGTGGAAACACTGGTGGAACTCTTCTCTCTTGATATTCTTCAGGATGCTCATCATTTCAGACCTGATGTTGTCAATAATATCAAAACGATGTCCTTTCATCACGAGAACCAGTTTGAGGAAAACCAGACGTCACAGAGTGCTAAGTCAGGTTGTGAGACTTCTGGAATTTCTTTCTCAGCCAAAAGCTGCTGGGTAACAAGTGTTGCATGGCTTAGTGTATTGTGAAGAAGCAGCCATCCACCATTCAACATCTTGTTCAGATGAGAACAGGGCCACAACAACAACAAAGGGGTTTTCATTATCATCAATGAGACCTCCATTCCCACCCCGAAGGTGGAACAACGAAGGGTCCAAAAAGCCAGCAAAACAATTTTTGTAAAATGCAATACCAACCAAAACTGTTCAACTCCAACTGTATGAGCCACACTCCCATGCACTTACCATTCAAGCCCCTGCAGTCCTGCCTCTACCTAATAAGTAAAAAAAAATATATTCCACACATTATGCCATCATATACAAGCAGCTGAGAAGCCACAGACTGGAAAACTGAGCAGGTGGATATGCAACAGGAGAGAAGACAGAGGTAAATTTGACAGCAGCAGTGTCAAAGAATACAAACTACCAAGAAAAATTCTTTCAATACCTTCTAAAACTTGAACACAATTTTCACGAGACAACATCACTTCTGCATTAAGTACAGTGAGTAATACCACTGTTAAGTTTGGCTGACAGCAACTGTTACCACATATCTACCCCACCACTTCTGTCACCTCCACCTGCAATTCACTGCACCAAGAAGTGGATCTGGGCAAGTACATTTCTCTGGAGAGCTATGTTGATATCAATCATGAAGCTATGTTTGCTGTGAGTGCTGCCAGCCCTGATATGTTGCTGAATGAGCTAACTGATGAGGATGCAAAGAAAAAGAACGTTGACAGCCTCCAAAACAGCTGAGTACAATAAAGAAGACTCATCATCACCTGCAGAGCAAACTCAGCTGCAACTGAGATGATACATTTTGGAGACGAATTAAAAGAATGCACACTAAATACAATGCCAAACTTATGGAAATGCGAGAATAGCAGGGTGAGATTGACTGAAGACATACTTCCTTTAGTCATGAACTGTACAAAAAGATAAATGGAAAGCACCAAAGACTCCGCTATCTACATCGTCCCCATCTATGCTCCTATCAGCTCCATCCTTTTCTCCTCAATAACAATCTGATGACCTGATGACAATGCATAGGTAAATCCAACATCATTACCCTTATATGATGATGGTATGCACAAGTCTGATGGTCGTGAGGTGGGAAACTGGCTTACAACATGGAGAGGTCAGAGGCAACCACAAGATACAACCTCAACCCCTTGGCTTCAGATATATCACCCACACCATATTCTTCACCATCAACTACAGAGGTAAATACCCATTAACTCCTTAAATCCATTGATATATTTTTATATATTTCACCAGTTGATTTTATTCAACCTCTGGCAGATTTCTACATGTGAAAGGGTTAGTGATAGCTACAAATAACTCCTCCATTTAGAAAAATCTCTCCAAAGTTGAACAAAATTATGTGGTGTAACAATTAACAGAATATAAAACATGTCATCCAGGGGAAAAGGTTAATTATCACTCATCAAGCATTTAATAAAAACCTTCTTTTCCCTATTATGTCTCTGTATATCTTCTCTATATATTGTATCTTTATGCATCAGAACATTCATATGCTGGAAGGCACAAAATATATCTTTAGCAGAAATATGGGGATGCAGGCCAGCTTTGGGATGTGTCTGATACATTGTTTGAAAACAATGGTTTATTACATCATCAAGTACAGTATGCACATTTGGCATATATGCCAAATGTGCATACTGTACTTGAATATACACTATCATGGTGTGACGTGTTAACCCCGTAAAACANGATGAGTTTCCCGTGAATGTTGGTGTGCATCAGGGGTCAGTTTTGAGTCCCTTGTTGTTTATCATGGTGCTTGAAGCCCTCTCACGTGACTTCAGAGAGGGACTCCCATGGGAGATGTTGTATGCTGATGATTTGGTGTTGATTGCTGAGAATGAAGGGGAGGCTGAGGAAAGATTTAAGAAGTGGAGAGATGGTATGGGGCACAAGGGCTTAAGGGTAAATGCAGATAAAACAAAAGTGATGATATCTAGGGTTGGTGGCGGTACAATCAGAGGAGAGGGAGAGTGGCCATGTGCAGTTTGCCACATGGGTGTGGGAAGTAATTCCATCTTGTGCAGTGTTTGTGATAAGTGGGTGCACAAGAGATGTAGTGGTATTAGAGGTAGACTGCGAGATAATGCTGATTTCATGTGTGCGGTGTGTCGGGGAGAGCAGGCAGAGATTGTTAGGCGTGAGAGGGTTGAACTTGCAGGTGAGTCTCTTGAGTGTGTGGAGGAGTTTTGTTATTTGGGAGACATGTTATGTGCCGGAGGTGGGGCTGGAGTTAGCTCGGTTGCTAGAGTGAGAAGTGGTTGGAAGAAGTTCAGGGAGCTGTTGCCTCTCCTGACATTGAGAGGACTCTCCTTACGTGCTAAGGGGTCTTTGTATGCAGCATGTGTTAGGAGTGTGATGCTGTATGGTAGTGAGACCTGGGCAGTAAAGGAAGAAGATATTCGCAGGTTTAAACGTACAGAAATGACAATGATTAGGTGGATGTGCAGTGCGTCCCTGCGTGCAAGGCCTGGGGGGGCTGGGTTTACGATAGAAGAGTTGAGAGGTAGGATGGGACTGGAGTGTATTGGTGTTGTGATGAGGAGAGGTAGGCTGAGGTGGTTTGGACATGTGGAGAGGATGGGGGATGATAATTGGGTACAGAGGGTGAGAAGTGTTAATATTGGGGGAGGGGTTGGGAGGGGTAGACCGAGAAAGACATGGGACGAGGTCATTAAATGTGACTTAAGGGTTAAGGGACTGAATAGGGAGGCTGCCAGAGATCGAGCAGCGTGGAGAGCCGCCATTAGGTGACCAAGGCCGACACATGCAAGCATGTTGGAGCCTTCAAAAACGAAACGAAACGAAACGAAACGATTCTGTATGAGGCCTCTCTGGTTGAGTAATGATCACTATTTTAGCTTATATGATTGCTTTCATGCCAGCCTACAGCCATTTGCTAGTTCCAATATAGCATTTGCATTCATCACTATTGGGTGTGTTGGTGTCCGTGATGGAAAAACAGAGGGGTGTTGGAGTTAAAGCATTAAGTGAAGTGTAGTGAAATGAAATAACAGCCAGTCTAGGTGAGCTGGATACTTGTTTTTAGACTTTGTTGGGTGGGAGACCCTTAGCCAAAAACGTAACCCCATTGAAACCATGTTATTACTTACTCAGTAGATGATAAATCGTTATGCACTGGATTTTTTCAAATGCACCCTAACGATATCTACATATAATGTACAACTGAAAAGCTTATGTATTTCTACATCAAGCAACCAAGAAACATTATACTGCGTTAAAGAATGAGAAATCTTCAACCCATGATTCATGGGCGATGAGTGAATGGGGATACAGAAAGCATTAGATGCAATGACTGCTGTGAAGCGTGGCAGTAAAAGAAGTGTAGGTAAGGAGAGCAGTACAAGTTGCAGTTTCCAAACTAGTATTGTCTCTTGAGTTTTAAATTGTGGCAACTAATTAAATTAAGGTGTGGAAAGTATGAGACATGATGTTTCTTACGTTACAAAGCATGGCAGGCAGGGAACTGTGGTGTGAAATGGATGAGATGCTGGTCTATATTTCAAATTGCTCTGGAAGTTTCGTAATAGCTCTTCTTGAGCAATTTATTGTGCTTATTATGTTTTTTCTTTTTATCTCTTGCATATAACTGAGACAAACTATGTCAATATTAGAAACATATACAGTATATAACATTAAAAGAATATCAAAATATACGAGAAATTGTTTTAAAAAACAGTACAGTACTACAAAATCTTCCATGACACCTAGATTACAACCCACAATATTTGCAAAAGGAATTGCAGCACAAACTTCATACGAACATATGTAAAATACGGAAGTATACCAGTCACAAACAAGGAAAAGCACACAAAATCACAGAACAAAACCCAAGCATGTCTTTTTACTGTATTCCAACTACTACACAATTATTTTACTTAGCTTAGGATTTTTATTTTTTAATAGAGGAGCTAGATATAGTCTTAGCTCCTACACAACACGAATGCTTTTCTGAAGGCAAATAAAATTATTCACTGTGGAAAGAATGAACATTTCGTCTTAACCTTCAACCAGAGATCTTCCATGAATACCCACAAAGCATTTACCTCACAGAAACTGTCCTCCTCAGGGAGAAACAAGTTCAACTAGCCAGACTATGCTATGGTCATAACCCTTCTCTAGCTCAATAAAGCTAACACAAGCTACGACTCACAAACAACCCAATGCTCCCACTGTAATGCAGTCCTTCATACCACAACACTCACTTCATGCACCTTAAAAATGTCAAACTGAAGCTATTCAGTTCTTACAGTTTAAATGGTTCACATCCACCTGAACCAGGAGTTACAGTCACTGCCAAAACCACCATCACCATTACCATTACCATCACCACCACCATCACCACCATTGCTAGAGCAGCAACTGCCACTGCCACCACCACTGCTGCTAGACCAGCTACTGCTACCACCACCACTGTCACTGCCCTCACCACCACCACAACAACAACCCTATCTATGACAACAAAAAAACCCTATCACTATACTGTATAACAATACCATCTACACACCATATCTTCTACTCTTTTATCAACCAACTTCCTAATTCCAAATCTTTGACAGATCTTTACTGTATGTTTCTTATCCAACCTAATCTATGCAGTTAACACACTCTTTAAAAATGTAATTTCTACTGCTCTTATTCTTGTAACTATTCAAACTGATGCCATACCAGTCACACATCCGTATGTTACTACTGCCACTAACATATCTTCATACAGTTCTTTTGCAGCTTCCAAGGCCCCTGTTTGTTTCAAGGCCATTATAATGGTTACACTGGGGCAAAAATAAATGAAAAATAATAAATTAACCCCTAAACGCTGGATGTCAGTATGGACCGACACAAAAGAGGTGGCAAGAGGCCGCTGGGTGTCGGTAGGAACCCCAGTTGTTTCCTGACACAGTTTGAAGCAGCCACTGTTTGATCTCATCACCAAAAGCTAGGGAAAGACTCCTGTCAACCAAACCAACCATACTTCAGTCGTCTCTGTGACCTTGCCAGGTGTAAGACCGTGTGTTTTTAACCCTTCTCGTACGATTCTGTTCCCACAACATGTGGACTTTTGCCTCATCCACTCCTACCAAGTCTCTTTTCAAGGATACTAGGAAAGGCCTCAGTGATAGTACCATAGTGTGCCTTGGATGCCACTGTGCCTAGTTTATCTAGCAATGGAGATGTTATCATGTTAAGAGTGAAGACAAAACCGGGGGCGCATGCACACACACAAATACATCCTACCTCTTGTGCCAAAAATTACTCCTCTTCATCATGTCACTACTCATCAGTACGATGACATACAGACCTGGGGATATTTTCATTCGCAAGAATGCTATAGTATCCAAGATATTAAGGCTTGAAAACAGGGTATTATCAGAAAAATGTCCGTAGTGAAAGAACGACAGCACTATAAACAGCCCGGCATTTTAGGATTACAGAGGATTTTATGGAGTTACATAGCTGAGATGCTATGGAAAATGTAAGTTACTGAGTCAGGATGTGGCAGAATTCTGTTGATGTTGAAACTCCACCACTCACCATCCCCCAACTACACCTGTGTACTTATACTCAACACAGTCAAGTTATGCCACGCTGCACTAGCTGCATTTTTAATAACGATATAATCTTGCTGAATACTGTTACTAAACTTTTCCATGAATATGTTTTATGCAGCTCTGAAACTCGAGCTTTAATTTTACATCCATATGGACACACAACTAAAAATCGTATATTCTGAGGGGCCTAATATACTTACATCATTTCTTCCTAAGAACTCACACAGACTCATTACCGTATACTTAACCACCAATCCACTCATAATATATGATGGACTGCTCAGTTTCTAAATGGTGATTAAAAAAAAAAAAAAAAATGCTACAAGCATAACAAAGAAGTCCAGTA
This sequence comes from Birgus latro, assembly GCA_018397915.1. Classification (NCBI taxonomy): domain Eukaryota; kingdom Metazoa; phylum Arthropoda; class Malacostraca; order Decapoda; family Coenobitidae; genus Birgus; species Birgus latro. Next base: position 12,210 of record JAGKTI010009882.1, read on the forward strand.
CAATGCCAAGACGACCAAGTAAAACATTCACATCTTAGTTCAAAACCATATTTAACCCCCTGACAGCCATACATTTCCCATTGATGAACAGTGTCATCTGGCATTAACCAACAGAACATATGTCTGCAGTATCAATGAATCTGGCAGACCTGAACTAATGCCAAACTGTCCTCCACTACTCTAGTAAGGTGTCCCTATATACATTTGCCAATAAAGATTTTTTAAGATACTATATAAGCAAACTTGCTTACTAATATAAAGTGTTTTTCCTTCCAACACTTACGTGAACTTGCTGACGAATATCAAGTGTTTTTCCCTCCAACGCTTATGTGGAACTGAATTTTACTTTTCAGAAGAAAAACTGTCTTTATGTGGCATACAGTTCATTGCAGTTTAATCACGACTTAGGATTCATAGCAAACATTTATCGGATCTTTATAAGTTTCTCTTAAATGAACCAAAATAATAAACAACAAACAATATTTCAAGTGGTGTTTAACATATTTTTCCAGGACCTACAATGAACACTGCTTTAAGCAAGACAGGTACCACCTTTAGGGCAAGAGGAAAATCAACAGGTATTTTTGGTAAATATTTTCACTATCTTACTAATGGTACAAAATGTAAAATCTGTTTCTTCAATAAATATGGTACTGGATAACTATTCCAATAAGTTCACTGCACACAGCTCTGATTTCTAATATGTACTTCAGAATGCAGCATACAGCAAATTTACTTAAAATATGTATACTAATTTCATTACTGTGTTCCTGATATTTTCATACAGTCATACATAAAAATGATGCCAAGCATCCTCTTGGGGAATCCCCATTTTGGCATGTTTTCTATGGACTGGAAACTAAACTAAATGCCAAAACCAGCTAATTACAGTGCTTCCCAACAGTTTCTGGATACAAATGAAGAAAAAGAAAAATGTGTAATAAAGACTTGCAGTAAACAGAGAATCTCAAATTGGACTTGGACTCTACTTACTCTTGGTTGAATCTTTCCAGTCTGGGAGTGAAATTTCTATGACTAAATGTACTTTCCCTAGCCAACAATCATACTTCTACAATGTACCTTGCACTGCCTGCTTGCTGAGCAATGCATAAAAATAAGTTTATACTTTACTACAATTAGCGTTAACAGCACGATTTCTCTGAACTAAAAACAGCAGAAATACAGTTCATACCATAATCCTGTAACAATAAATGTAAGGCTTCTCATAAATGGATGTACAGTATAATGACATTCTTACAACCCAAATACATCCTTAAAAATCTACAATAACATCCTCAAGCAAAGTCCCAAGCACAGCACAAATAGACAAGTAAATGCTAAAATGAACCAAAAATTACAAAACACAGTGAACCTTTTGCTGCACTACATTAAAATCATTGTACAAAGAACTATTGTGGTCTTACTGTTCACTGACATCATGCAATAATACGAGTATACTACCATCACAATAACTGTCCATTCATCATCCAATCCTATACTGGTCCTTCAAGAATACAGGGATCCAGGGCTAGGTTACTCAGACCACCCATTTATGGCGAGACTGGTCTTCACTTTCACAAGTGGCATTTTGTGAGCAATAAACCTTGACCATATCTATAAATACAGGTATATTTAAACACATTCGGACCACATCAGGCTTGAGCACTTTAACCCACTAGGTCAACAGGCATCTATCTGCTGGTTACATGGTAACTTCCCATCTTGTTAAATGGCTCCCTGGTTACAAGAGCTATTTGTCTTTCCGCTCAGCATAAAGGCACCTTATACACATCACAGAGTGAGTGGTTATATATAGAGAGGAAATCAAATGCAGCATAGTATATGCTTAATAACTATTACACATTTTAATATAATAATACAAGTACAGCACATTATGGTTCAGCATAAGTGACTGTGCAGATGAATAGGCAACAGAATTAATGGTTTGACAACTAGCAGATGCACTATTCAATGGATTATATAAAAATAATCTGTAGTCAGACAGCTAATAATATATTGGTATGGACTGGGAAGCACATTCATGGGAAGAAGTAAAGATTGCACCATTTTTGCAATGTGCATTTTGAGGGATCTTATTTAGCGGCCAAAGAAACTCAAAACTGAGCCACATGGTTGTAATGAACTGCCAACTGTTTTTATCTGCCTTTCTAAAATTGTAATGCCTGCATATAAATACTTTATTATCCTTAGAAAAAGAAAAAAAATCCTGACTTCTGAAAATTAACTAACCTACAATTTCCTTACATCTAAATATGTATGAAGCTATGAACACCACCTAGCCTCCTGAAGTAAATGGTCTAATGATGTTTAATTCCTCCATTTATATCAGCATGCCCTTTCATACAATTATCATGATTCACTCACAACATCTACATAACAGTATCAAACACAACCAAGATAACATGAACTGTATTCAACTACTTGCATACACTCCATTAGCCAAGAAAGTTATTACTACTCTGTTACAGAAAAACTACATTGTTTTTTTTTTGGCAGAATTTCTGTAGTTTAAATAAACTCGTCCATAACCAAAGAAAACATCAACCCTTTTATATTAATTATATGGATCAACATGCTACCACAAATGCACCAACAACTACATTATATTATTCACCAATGGAAATTCCAATTCATGCAAAGAACAAAAACACTCATAATCAAACTTGGAGTTCAAAATACTCAGGTGTATTCTCCTACACTCCTCATGGGGAAGTACTGGATTAGATAATGAGTGAATGAATGAACGACAAATTGTTCATAAGAACCTCTTAAACAAAATCATACATTCACATTTCCCAAACTACCGGATGCAATGCAGCATCTGATAAAGCTTTACATTTTGGACCACTTGATGCTGCAACACAAGATGTCTGCTAGAGCCTTCAACCTCCATCTATCAGCTTGAAATCTTATGATGGTGGTGGGAACTGGCAGTTCACACCTGCATCATTCACACATAGCCCAGCTGAAAACCCACAATAACTAAACCAATCACAAATAGGCAACCAAGACCACACACATATTTTCAAGAATGAAAGGAAAAATACATGTACAACATCCTTATCTATGATCATAATGAAAATCAAACCATTAATGCATTCAGTGAGAAATTCTGCTTCTGAAAAATCTTATGAAATTCAAACCATTCTTGAACATTCACTATCACTTCAAACTTCTCTTTCTACACCAGAAGCTCTTCCTCCTCAAAGAAGTCATTCAGATAAGTAGCAGTACCATTTATGACCACAAAAAACTTATCTGGCAACTAGTATTGCATTAGCTATCATACAGTACTGTACTTAATACAATATACAGTGAAAAATCCATTTCATAAAATACTGAAGTAGTTTATTAAAAAAAAAAAAAAAAATTGATTTCCACTGGTAAATTTTAAGGCTAAAATACTGTAGACCTATGCTGAATCAAATATTCTACTGGACCTTTATTTTATTTATTCCGGGCTCCTACGCTCCTCATGGGGCAATGTAGGATTGGATGGATAGATTTACTATTTATTTATTTATTTATTTTTGTTGAACATGAACACCAACACATTCCCTCTGTGTGCAGCTATACTGTTACATTAACAAGCACCCTTTATACTATTATTTACACCTAAATCTGAAGAGCAGTAAATATTATGGTAACAATCTGACTACACAGGCATTCACTCTGCTGAATAAAATCATCAGAGGTAATCACAATATAATCCTAAGTTATACCATCCCAATGGTATCTATGTTACTGAAAAAATGATTACTAAATAAGTCTACTGTACATGCTTTTTATCTGCCTTTATAATCTACAATACCTCACCACTGAAACTTCATTATTTCCTAAGAAATCACACATTTATCAGTGCCATTATTCCTGTCTAATGGTCAACAAATAGCAATGATACAATCTGAAGATGATCACACAATGGCATCAAGCAGAGGCATCAGCTTTGTAACTGATAATCATTCTGCATAATCTCAGCACTCATATATTACTTAACTGTTCATGCATCCAACGGCCTTCCTAAGAGATCTGAGCACAGAGAAAAAAGTACAGGTTTTGATTACATGAACATTGAGGTAAAAGCCATTTCAAGAAGACAAGATCTCTTGAAGACGTTTGTCAAACATATATAATTTACCTAAAAATTCTAGCAATGAAATACTAAACTCTGAACCATAACAAACCAACACTGGTATCCATGTACCATAAAATGTGAAGAGCTCATGAAACTGTTCAAAAAAACAAAAAAATCAAAATACAGTATAAACTACATACAATAGCATAATGAATATCATATCGGCTCCAGGTTTGATTACAAGCTGCCTTTGCTACTTTCCTACATTCATACTATAGATTTCATGCATCCAACCTACCTGCAAGATATAGCTACAGTTCCAGCAACAATACAGTCACAGCAAATACACATGTCAATCTATAGCATGGTTCACACAAAGAAACAGAAGATACTGCCATTTCTAATGCTCTACTGAACATTCCTGCAAAAATTTTTATATAACACAAGGAGGTAAGTTAATCAATATAGTTGGTACAAAATATATGCTCTAAACTTACTAAGATATAAGAGCATACCAAAACCAAAATTCTTTTACTTAGGAGTCAACTTCAAATACACAGCTATAAACAGTACAACATTTATGTTCCCTGCATGTCCATTTGGCATTTGTGGATACCATCACTAAAATACCTCTCAGTACAACTTACAGCAAAGTAACAAGTAGAGTTAAACATATTTCTACCTGTAATGCAGGCTTTATCATTCAAAAAGCAACTCAGGAAATTATGGTTGAATGATCAAATGAACAAAATCAATATTAGTCAGAGCAACAATTCATGAATGCTTCAATATTTCTGTGAACTGTCCACACATTCTTGCAACTTCCAATGACAGCAGAGGTAACATAAAAGCACAGAAATGGCAGGATCTTCCGGAAGAGATATGGCTGAACACTTACGATTTGGGGAGGATGTGAGGTGTCTGCGGGAGGGGGTGAGCTCCTTTCGCCAAAACTTTCTGTTCCTCCTGATGTTGCTCCGTAATCTCCTCCACCAAGCCACTGAAGAAATAGCTTGGGTAAGTTCCTTATCAAGTAACTTCATATATGACATATATTTTGTTAATCAAAGCATACCAAAGATTTTTATCGCATAACTTGACAAGTAGTAAGCATCAGCATCTCTTGTACTGGATACCTTTGTGGTAACTCTTTATACAATGTTGCTGTTTTAAATTCTACTTCATACTTGCAGCATGTTCCCTGAACAAACAACTTGCAAATAATGCAAGTTACAAGTGTACCCTCTCACTATACATATCCTTTCATGCAAATATCAATACAGTAAGGAAGATATGGTACTACCAGTACTGTAAATACCAGTATAAATTTTAAGATCAACAAAGATCACTGATGATTGCCTGACCTGATGCATGCCTGAAGGCCCTGCAAGTGCCTCAACCACCACCTCTGGAAGAGCTGGGGGAATGTGAGACTGACTTTCATACTCCTTGGTCATAAGTAGGCCACCTGGGTCCTGGCCCCCTTCATTCTGCCCATGTCCCTCCTCTCCTGTTGTGTAACCTTCCCCACTCCCATCACCACCTCTCTGCTGCTCTCCCACATCTTCCCATACCTCTTCCTTTATCACTATTGCTTCATCACCACCATCCTGCAAGTAAAAAGTAAATAAATAATGCTATCAACAATGACCAATGAAATAGACCACTCAAGCTTTCACACATAACTTAGGCCTTTACAATCTCGACTGAACCTCACAGCCAAAAACAATTCTATTATGTACAAGTATTTAATTTGTTATCGGCATATGCTCCACAGGTAGGATTCGATGACGCAGAGAAGGATAGATTTTGGGATGATTTAATACGTGTAGTAAGTGGTATGGACGATGATGAGGTAGTGGTTCTGGGAGGGGATTTAAATGGTCAAATGTGGGTGAAGCAGCTCAAGGTTATGAAGGAGTCCATGGAGGATGTGCATGTGGTGTGAGGAATGTGGAAGGGGAAAGAATACTCGAGTTTGGGGAGGCTATGGACATGATTGTGTGCAACACACATTTTAGAACGAGAATGAGTCGGTTGATTACGTATGAGTCCGGGGGAAATTGTAGTCAGATAGATTATTTTCTGGTCAGGAGGGTTGATAGGAGGTTAGTGAGGGATGTTAAAGGTATAGGAAGCGAGGAATGTGTGCAGCAGCACAAACTGTTGATTTGTGACATGGTGCTTAAGGAACGAGTGATGAGAAGGAGGACATATGTACCTAGGAGGAAAATATGGAAGCTGGGAAACAATCAGTAAGGGAGGCCTTTTATAGTGAGATGAGGAGAGTGGTGGCTGAACAGGGAGCCATAGATAGATGCATTAATGAACAGTATTGAGCCCTTACGAACAACCTCTTGAGAGTTACCGATGCAATATGCGGTTGGACAAGAGGCCCACAAAGACATAAAGTAACTTGGTGGTGGGATGAGGGTGTAGAAACCGCAGTTAAGGAGAAAAGAAGGCTTTTCCGGGAATGGAAGAAGGGTGGTAACAGGAAGGAGTACTTGGCTGCCAAGCGTAGGGCTAGAAGAGAGGTATACAGGGCGAAGCCTGAGTCACAGAGACTTTTACTTGATAATCTAAATCATAGAGAAAGAAAAAATATGAATTTTAGGGTGGAAAATCAGGTGAAGTGGGATAATCGGGACATTGCAGGTGAGCAGTGTGTGAAGAATGATGAAGGAAGGGTAGTGGTGAACAGTGGGGATATTAAAGATACATGGAGAGAGCATTATTGCTGGTTGTTGAATGAGGAGTTTGATTGGGATAGGGAATGTTTGGAGCCAGCAGATCCAGTGTTTGGCCCTTGGCCTTTGATTGACGCTGCTACTGTGAGTCAGGCAATAGGCAGGATGTGGGTGGGGAAGACGGCAGGTGTGTCTGGGTTGACTGCCGAAATTTTGAAGGCCTCAGGAGATACTGGGGTGAGGTTAGTCACTGACCTGATAAATATGATTGTATATGAGTGTGTTGTCCCAGATGATTGGCTGAAGAGTGTAATTGTAAATGTGTACAAAGGGAAGGGTGATGCCCTGGAAAGGGGAAATTACAGAGGTATAAAGCTCTTAGATCAGATAATGAAAGTATTGGAGAGTTCTAGAAAGTATGATTAGAGAAAGAGTGAATATCGATGAGATGCAGTTTGGGTTTATGCCAGGCAGGGGGACCACTGATACCATATTCACTGTTCAACAGCTTCAGGAAAAATATATTGGAAAGAAAAGGGAATTGTATATTGTTTTTGTTGATTTGGAAAAGGCCTTTGACAGAGTCCCTAGAGAGGTGGTGAAGTGGGCAATGAGAAAGCTAGGGTTGGAAGAGTGGCTGGTTAGGGTGATTATGGCCATGTGGGTGCTCGCACCCAGGTAAGAGTGAATGGAGTTTTGAGTGATGAGTTTTCCATGAATGTTGGTGTGCATCAGGGGTCAGTTTTGAGTCCCTTGTTGTTTATCATGGTGCTTGAAGCCCTCTCACGTGACTTCAGAGATGGACTCCCATGGGAGATGTTGTATGCTGATGATTTGGTGTTGATTGCAGAGAATGAAAAGGAGGCAGAGGAAAGATTTAAGAAGTGGAGTGATGGTACGGGGAACAAGGGCTTAAGGGTAAATGCAGATAAAACAAAAGTGATGATATCTAGGGTTGGTGGCGGTACAATCAGAGGAGAGGGAAAGTGGCCATGTGCAGTTTGCCACAAGGGTGTGGGAAGCAATTCCATTTTGTGTAGTGTTTGTGATAAATGGGTGCACAAGAGATGTAGTGGCATTAGAGGTAGACTGCGAGATAATGCTGATTTTATGTGTGCGGCGTGTCGGGGAGAGCAGGTGAAGACCGTTAGGAGTGAGAGGGTTGAACTTGCTGGTGAGTCTCTTGAGTGTGTGGAGGAGTTTTGTTATTTGGGAGACATGTTATGTGCTGGAGGTGGGGCTGGAGTTAGCTTGGTTGCTAGGGTGAGAAGTGGTTGGAAGAAGTTCAGGGAGCTGTTGCCTCTCCTGACATTGAGAGGACTCTCCTTACGTGCTAAGGGGTCTTTGTATGCAGCATGTGTTTGGGGTGTGATGCTGTATGGTAGTGATACCTAGGCAGTAAAGGAAGAGGATATTCACAGGTTTAAACGTACAGAAATGACAATGATTAGGTTGATGTGCAGTTCGGCCTAGGGGAGCTGGGTTTACAATGGAAGAGTTGAGAGGTAGGATGGGACTGGAGTGTACTGGTGTTGTGATGAGGAGAGGTAGGCTGAGGTGGTTTGGACATGTGGAGAGGATGGGGGATGATAATTGGGTACTGAGGGTGAGAAGTGTTAATATTGGGGGAGGGGTTGGGAGGGGTAGACCGAGAAAGACATGGGACGAGGTCATTAAGTGTGACTTAAGGGTTAAGAGACTGAACAGGGAGGCTGCCAGAGATCGAGCAGCAGGGAATGCCGCCATTAGGTGACCAAGGCCGACGCATGCAAGCGTGTTGGAGCCTTCAAAAACGAAATGAAATGAAACAATAAATTAGTTTTCAAAAGATACAGTTGTGTCTGATGTGCAATGCATGATGAAGCAAAGTTTCAGTGTAGTACACAGAGAAGTTCAGGCTGTTGACGACAGAACAAAAAGTGTTCCTTAGGGACACAACCATATGAAATATGTGGAATAACTCTGCTACCTGGGAGATACGCTGAGTGCAGAAGGAGGTTCATAAACAACTGCCTCTTTTGTCTATGAAAGGGCTCTCCATTTGTGCATAAGACATTCTCCACAAAACATATGTACCGGTATACAGTATAAGGATTTTATGCTGTACAGTAACAAGGCTTGGCCACTGCAAAAAGAGGATATGTGCAGATTGGAATGCACTGAAATGAAAAAGCTGAGACAATGATTATCAGTGAGTGATGGAACTGAAAATGGTGTGCTACCATACAGATCTGGCATGGGATACTGATAAGGTTATGTGAATGGGCAACATGAGATGATTTGGACACGTTAAGAGAAAGGGGGAGGATGACATTCTGAGGTGGGTCATAGCTATTAATATGGATAATATGGATGGAAGAAGAATGCCTAGAGATGGCCTGAGGAAGACTGAGAATAAGGATAAGGGTTTGAGCAGAAAGATAGTTCAGAATCAAGGCATGGAGAGGTGCCATTATGTGACAACACCTTCACAAGTCTAGCATGATCTGTGGTTTTTAATTTTAACTACTATAACTACTACAAACTGATGCACATTTTTTTTTTCCCATGGGCCTTACAAATACATGAGGGAGAGTCATTTCACTGACTAACTACAGAGTTAAATCTGCTGCCACACGTCATGTGTACCATACTTCCTACTCCTTTTTCTGGATCCCATCTACCTCATTTATGCTAGGAAATACAGTTAGGTGGGTGCTGCTGATAAGCAATGCATGGAAGGTTCTCAATACAGCTATACAAGTTAAAGTCTATAAGTATGGCTTGCCAGGAAACTTTAAACAACTGCCAAATGTACTCTGATCCTCAATGGTTTGAAAGAAAATACTGTAACTTCAAACATTAGCTATTATGAAATGCTGAAAATGTCAAGAACAGTGACAGTACTATGAACAGTGATTCTCACCTTTACTCTATACTGATTTCTTGAAGGATCTTGAGAGGCTGATTGGAGATAACCATCATTCACCTCCTGCTCAAGTCTATGTTGCCCCTGGTTCTGGTTAATCTGGTCCCCATCTTCACTATTTAAATGATCTGTTGTAGAAGCATCTCCACTTTTATTCACTTCCTCTAAATCTTGATCTTGACCTGAATAATCAGTTTTAGAATTATCATGACTAAGATCAAGTGATGGGGTGGTAGGGGAGTCTGGAGTGTGGGGAGGAACGTGTTTCAACCGAGAGGAGCTTTCACTGTCTTCTCTTTTCCGTCTCTTAGAGTGTGGACTACTTCTATCATCACTTGACTCAGCTCCATGCAATACTTTGGCCTTAGGGCTCACAGAGTCTCTACTGGTATTGTGGCTATTTTTAGTGCTCTTCTTATCACCGGGTAATTCATCAGGTACAGCTAAACCTTTGATTTGCAGCAATTCTGCCACTTTAATGAGCCTGGCAAGATCCCTCTGAGCAACACTAACAATGCCAGCATACATGTAGCTAAGCAGGGCCTCCAGTTCATAGCGGCGGACATCCTGGAGGAGAACAACCGGGTGTTTGCCTCCAGTGTGTTCAAACATGTCTTCAAAGTAACGGCTGCATGTGGATAGGACCAGCTGGTGCACTGGATAGAATTTGCCCTCACATGCCACAGTTGCATCCGTATATCTCTCCTGAGAAGTATAAAATTGGATATAGCTTTTACATTATTAAAGGGAGGTCATATGGTTAGGAAAGCAATTACTATATGGCGGCAGACTGCAAGTAGCTACTTAAGTTTTGAGACTACCTTCTCTTCAATATTATCATCTTGTTTCATGTCTGAAGGTCTTGTTTCTGGGATTCATGAATTTTACACTCAGTCTGCAAACCTCTTCAATCCTACCAATCACCTAGCTATCAGTCTCAATCTTAAAGAAGCATATCAAAATGTGGTCAGCTGGCCATAATAATACTGCATACAGTAAATACTTCAGATGCTGGAGCCACAAATACCTGGTACACAAGCGACACCCTTTCTCTCCCTCCCTGTCCCTTGACAGAATTGTGGAATGTAGGAGCTTAGCAACTTTAGTTTGCAGTCAATCAAGCTCAAATGAGGCTAGGGCCATATCATCACATCAGTATTCCCTATTTCATGCAATTTTTACTGCCTAAAAAGAACAGCTGCCAGTACAGCATCAACAGTGCATCTTAGGAAGTATTAAAATATGCACTTTTTAAACATCAATTTCCCAGAATGAGACATCTGTTATATACTGTACTATAATGCCATCAATCAAATGACATCTTAAGATATGCTAACTGAAGCCATACCAGAACCATATATTTTTACTATTACTGGTAAGCATCATATGAAAAGCTTGTTCCACTAGATCACTGTACCATAATTTTCCTTAATCATTCATCTACTGATATATCTTGTCTGATGGCATCACAAAGGAAGCACATTAAAAAACATATGTCAATGGGGTACATTAAATGATCAGATACTGAGACAACTATACTGTACATGTAATTACCTTGTGCCTGAGTGATGCGAGGGTATGACAAAAGGTGGTGCTGTGGTTGTTCCATGATAGTGACAGCATTCCATCCCCCATCCTGCTACTGTTTCACTGTAAACAAGAGTCCAAATTACTCTACAGTATTAAGTCCAACCTTACTCAATATATCAGACCCCATTTCCTGTACTAACAGTTTTCAACCAAGCACCCATGACTAAAAGCAATGATAATATTTACTGGTATCAATGATTCAAAATTTGGCCACAAATATTTCATGACAAACTGATTCACTCTGATTATATTAGCCTAGGCTATATATACAGGATCTTCCTTAACTTTAATGGATTTGAATGAATAAAACTGATACCAAGTGAAAGGATAAACTCAAGACCTCAATTCATTAAAATGTTCAACCTAGGCACAAAAACCCGATGTGATATAATCTAATAAGACAGCAGCTAAGGTAGTAGTTCTCAAAACAATAATCCACATCACCCACCGCAATGGAACTGTCAAAACCTTACAGCGCAACATCATTTAAGTTCCACAGCAGCAAGATAACCACATAATCACTACTAAAATGTATATAACGTGCCGCAGCCAAACACAGTGCTACCGTATAATATATACTGCACAAAGTAACAGATCTTAACCAGTTCCTTGTCACCCGTCGAAGCTTTTATCCTTTAGGTTCAGCGTCTTGCAGTATATTCCTTCCTCAAATACACTTAATATGCTCAAGCACTATATTTCTAACACTTCTACTGAACTAACTGTGCTTGGTATATAGTTCTTGGACAACCACGGCATTTCTTACCTTAGCTTAATAATAAAATAACGAGTATAAAATTAAAGTTATTAGACACCATGAAGGCTTTCTTTGTTTGGTTCCTACAATGAAGCCGACCACCTGCACAGATTTTATGCTAAGAAAATATTTACAAGAAGTATTTCATGGTCACTGTCATTATTCATATTAAATCATAAGGATTTGGGGTAACTTTGCGCTCTGTTTACATACGATATACTGAGCAAATAATTATGTACTGTTATAACCCGCAGCATCTCAAACCCAAGACAAAGTACGCCATCTAAAGTCTCCTAAACACCCTCTGTGCTTCGCTCCTCAGACGGTCAAGAACGAGTTCTCGAGGAGTATAGGACTTTTTTTCTTCTTTTTTGGCAGTCATATATCCTTTCCCTCTAACCCATCCCCTTACGATATAGTTGATTATGTGATGACTGAATAATACTAATAAAAGAACGAACAGCTTAAGTTACCTCTACTGTCTTACAAGATCTTTTGTTATGTACTCTGTACCTTTACAACAGTAAACATTTCAATCAATCGATTGGATATATTAGGTGGGCGGACAGATCATCTGTCGCAGACATTAATTTTAGTGCATGCAGGAAGTGAATTTTTTTCTTCCCCTAACAAATTGAGTATGCCATTATCAGGCAAGTCAAACGATAAAATAAATGAGTCATAAAAGATGAACGAGGTGCATATCTGTGGTTTCTAAGATCTTGACTTGCGAAGTTAGTATTATTTGATGTCAAGTGAGAGAGGAACGTTTACTTTGAAGGCTAGAGGGCATAAAAAGCCGTGAAAAGTGATGTTAGGGCTGTAGAAGGTCATTAATATGTGGTCCAAGGCCCACCCACAATGTCTTGGGGTTGACCCAGCCTATCCAGCAATGTTGCTGAATGCGGCACTCGGAAGATAATAATGCTGGAGTATGTAGCAACTCCTTAAATAATGTTGAGAAATGTGACAGGACTCAAAATTATCAATGAAGTCATGATACTGTAAGTACAGAACAACACACTGTGGTTTTAAGAAATGAATGAAAGTTAAAGAAAAGTAAAAAAAAAAAAAAAAAGAATGGATTTAAATTAATATGAATTAGTTTAAAAGCACAGCGGGTAAGTTAAAAGACATGTGGCTGAATTCAGTTAAAAGACATAATGGCTGAATTCAATCAGCTGAGATTAATAAACTGCGCGTCGTCGAGGGTCCTTTAAATCAGCAGGCCTTTAAACTCATTCATACTCGTAGGCGTTACTATATAGGCGGGGGATCAGGAGGGACGGCAACCCCCCCACCTTCAACCCCGACTAGGAAAATGTGTTTTTCAGGGCTTTTCCTTTCTGTTGGCGGACTGATTCACACATCTTTAAGAAGAATTATGGTTAAAACTATTTGACCTCTCATATTTTTAAGCAGATTCTCCTATTTGGTAATAAATTATTGAAAGACAAATTATTAATATGAACGTGGAGACCCAAATCGATTGTGTAACTGGGAATAATGTGGTGAAGCATGTAGAAAATTTTAAATATCTGGGAACGATTGTATCGTCTAATGGATCATTAAAAAATGAAATTGAGGAGAGGATAATTTAGACAGGTTTGGCGAGGTGTTGGAACGTTGAAATATATCTACCTGACACCATAATCCCGTAAGGGGTGGCCATTTGACTTTTAGTTATTTGTTTTACGGGGAGGGGCACTAACCCTCCACCAACCCACTTGTTGATACGTAGGGAGCACGTATGGTTTGGTTATATGGTTACCACCCAGCGCTGTAAATGGTTTCTTGGCTTATAGGAAACCATTTGGCTTGTCACTCAATGTAAAGCCACCCGTTAAGGAAAGAAAAGCAATATAAAGTGACAGGAAAGATGGGAGAAACAGGAAGAGAGGAGGGCAGGCAGAGAAAAATAATAATAAAGGGTAAGGAAGAAGTAGGCAGCACTACATCAAGTGAGTGGATTATGGTCGCCACCACCTACCACTTGTGCTGTTTGGAATAATAATATGCTTACGGTACACACTAAAGTACAAATTTACAAGTCCATGGTTAGACCAATGTTAATTTACGGGCATGAGTCATGGTACAGTACAACTGCACCAGATCAGAAAGTATTAGTATTTGAGAATAAAATACTAAGAGTTACAAATGAAAGAAGGGATATTACGAGAGTGGAACCAGTTGATGAATATGTGAGACTGTCTCTCTGGAAATGGCTGGGGCATATATTGTATATAGAAAAGAAGGCAGGTTAATACAGATGTGCCAGAGTGGACTGCTAGAGGAAGAAGAGGCAGAGGTAGGCCGAGGCAAACCTGGCTGAGGACAATGAAGAGAGAAGCAGGAGAGGCGTGTTGGTGGGACCTGAAGGAGATGACAAGAGACAAATATTGGTGGAGAGAGTTCACCGAGGCCCTATACATCCCGCGGGGTGCCACTGGAAATGATTGATTGATTCTCTTTAGTATGTGAGGGAACTTTCACGACAAACTCCTTCACCCTTACCCCGTAGTGAAATGCCTTCCCGTACGCTTATGTTCTTACGATTTAATGTCGATCAAATGCCTTGTATTTTTACCCATAACTGTACCTTTAAAAATAATTCATGTTTTTCGATCACGCGCTTTTTGTTTACTATTCCAGGGTCTTTAATTCTTGCCACAACTTCACCATTACCATGCAAGTAGAATTGCCGAATTACCTAGCATTGTTTACATTGTGCCAAACACCCATATCCTCTACCCACAGCTATATTATACTTCAATATTTTCATTATTGTCACATACCTCAATATTATATACAGTGTGGTACATATCTCAGTATTATGTAGTGTGTCACTTCTCAACATTATCCACAGTGGTGTCATGTATCACAACACTATCTGTGGTGTCATATGCTCCATTATCTACAGCTGCCACATACCTCAACATCATTTACAGACCCAAATGCCTAGGAATCATTTTATGTTCTATATTATCCAACATTATTTAGTGATGTCACAAGTCATCAACGTGATCCACAGTGTGGCAAATACTCGTATATTATCTTCTGCCACGTAACCCAATATTATGTACAGTATGCCGCATCCATTATATCCGGTGTACCACATAACTCAACGTTATGTAGTGCTGCAACATACCCCCAACGTTGTCCAGTGTACCACACCACAGTGTCTCAACGTAACATTATCGACAGTGCGCCACATGCCTTGTCACCTGCAATCTTGCCTCATATTTCAGCGTTATCTACAGTGTGACCTTTTTTGACATTTATTATTCAGCATTCGCAAGTGTTTCCATACATTTTAACATTGTATCTCTTGAAACATGTTCCACCATAGCATCATGAGCACATACCCCAACATTCCCTACATGTTGCCACATACCGCAAATTATTTACAGTCTGCTATATACCGCAGTATTATCTACAGCAGTGTATCAGGCGGCAGTCAAAACACCGCCTTATGGGACATCAATCTCTATCATGTTAATAAAGCGAATGATATTTTTAACGTTTTATGACTTATCAAATAGATACAAACTTACTGATTTATATTTACAGTAAATGGGGTACATAATAATATTTCTCTATTTATAATGCTCTATATATCATTATTTTTAATTCAGATTACCATTAGGAGACGAGAAAAAAAGAACTATAGACAAATAACAGAACGTAATCATAATTCTAACTGTATTTTCTTCTAAACTAGGGGATGAGTAAGGTCTAGAAATTTAAAAAAAAAAAAAAAAGTAAGTTAGAAGTGGCAAACTTTAAAATCTGTTATAACAACTAGATCTAATTCATTAAAGTTTATATTGTCTGTGATGTTACAAACCTCTTATCTGAGCCCATTGTTCCAAAGATAATTTTGTTGTCAGGTCTGAGGCTGGACTATATTCTAACTGCTACATCAAGAGCTTAGGACAAACAACAACAACAACAACAACAACAACAACAATAACAATAGTAGTAGTAATAGTAGTAGTAGTAGTAGTAGTAGTAGTTGTACGGTAGTAATAGTAGTAGTAGTAGTAAGTTGTAGTATTAACAGTAGTAGTAGTAGTAGTATAGTAATAACAATATCATCATCCTTTAAAACCCCTTTTCCACATATATAGGAACAGCTACAGGGAAGTACAAATGAGAACTATCAGCAGAATGCCCAGTAATGGTACACACATCCATCCACTCATCGTACAAACCTTCAAAACTCTTGGCTTCACCTCACAGGCCAAATGATCCACACAAAATCGCTCTTCGTAATACCCGTGGAGAGAGAGAGAGAGAGAGAGAGAGAGAGAGAGGGGAGGGGGGAGGGAACCTTAGTTATGTGCATCTCCGTACCGTACAATTCTCTCATTTCCTTCACCTGTTCAGCTTCCGTACATCGCCTATTCACACATTCACTTCCTTCTCACTATCTTTACTTCCGGAACTCTCAAACATGGCTTTTTCACACATTCACTGACATTGTACATCCACCTTCTTGAGAGAAAAAATAAATAAATAAAAAGAGGGACGCTCATAACACGTTTCTTATTCACACAGACGCCTACATTATTCACCTGTTCCTCAGTTTTCATCATACTTCGTTTGTTCACTTATTTATCATTCACCCACCTGATTAATTAAAGGAAAATAGAGTTTGTAATAAGTCACATTTCTTTCTCTCCCTTAACATGGATACTTTATTTACTTGCACATTCATTTATATTGACCATTCACCAAAAAAAAAAAAAAATGGAAATAGAAAATAAGGGTTTATGGGGACTCTCAAGTGGTTTGGGAGGGAAGCTTTCTGTACTTTCTGGAGGTCTGCACGCCAACCCATCCCACCCACACGCCCGCCGGCACACTCAGTATGGCCGTTATGAAGAAGAAGGTGATGACGAAGCTCTCGAAGTAGTCACGTACCATACCTGTCCGAAAACAAGAACTAGTCGAAGATAGAACGGAAAGGTTACTCTGGGAGGCTATAGTAAAAAAAAAAAAAAATAGTCTCTCTTCTGCGCCTCAGCTTTCATCTCTTCGCTAATATTCCTAATCTGAAAGAGCCCCTGCATGTGTGTCTGTCCTTGGTCGATGCACATAGATTTAATGTGTCAGGGAGAAAGTGACAGGCATCCTCGAACAGGAAAGAAGATGCAGTGTATTTGTAACCCAACTTTTGTCTCCGAATTTACAAGCTATTTGATGGATATACGGTTATTTGATTGGTTGATTGATTGAAATAACAAGATGATAGCAGCGTAAGAAGAGGTGACTGCTGCCGTACAACGATTTGATAGTGTTAGTAAAAGACAGACCCTGCCTTATCAGTAGCAAAGCCCACAAAGACGATATTGAAGCCTTGCTTTACCTACAACAAAGACGGTATTGAAGCCTGTCCCTACCTATAACAAAGGCGATACTGAAGCCTGTCCTTACCTACAACAAAGGCGATACTGAAGCCTGTCCTTACCTACAACAAAGGCGATACTGAAGCCTGTCCTTACCTACAACAAAGGCGATACTGAAGCCTGTCCTTACCTACAAC
>JAGKTI010009883.1:0-10136 GCA_018397915.1 Birgus latro
GATAGATTCACAGTCTGCTAACATAATTACTATGACTTCAATCTTCATGTTGTCTGCAATGTTTGATTCCTTAGAAACCAGGTCATTTTCTAGATCTTTGATATACTCGTAAATAGTGAAAAGAACTTGCCTTAGCAGGGACCCTTGAGGAATTGCACTTGTTACTTGCAGCCAGTCTGATGGTTCGCCATTTGTTCCAATGTACTGCTTGCTATTCTTTAACCTATAAGCGTGCTTTCTTAGAGGCTGTAGACTTTTAATTTTTCTAGTAGTCTTAGATGGGGAACTTTATCAGATGCTTCCTGGAAATCTAGGTATATGATATCCAGCAGTATTTTTGTGCCCCAGTTATTGAATATGGTTGTAAAAAATTCAGGCAGATTTGTAAAGTATGGTCTGTCAACGGAACCCATACTGATTATCTGTTATAATATTGTGCTTTTTAAGGAAAAAATTGTTTCTCTAACAATCTTTCGAAAAGTGTGCATAGTACTGATGTTAGCCTTATTGGGCGGTAATTGGTAGTGCATTGTTTATTTTCTTTTTTTGAAAAGATGGGCTATATATTAGCAAGCGTCTTCTGATTAGCTACTTTACTCCACTTTCATTTTTTTTTTTTTTAAAGAAGATGAACAGAGGAATAAGAAACAAAATAAATGTAAAAAATAATCCATACACCATATTACAGGTGTCCTTTTTAACCCATACCATGCTGGAAAAAAAAAAAACTGATACCCCTCTATGCCATCCGATTTTGGATTTTTTTTTTTTTTCCTGACTAAGTGGGCTTAATACATCAATAAAAGATTCCTGGCACCAGTAAATGTAATCATTAAAGCCATAAAGTTGGCTGAGTCAAGTCGTGTTGGTAACACTCTGCCTCTGAATCTTCAAGGTTACTGAGAAAGCAGAGCGGCTGTGAGCTTGTGAACCGATTTTGGATTTTTTCCCCTGGCTAAATGGCCTTAATACATCAATATAAGATCCCTGGCACAACTAAAAGTAATCATCAAAGCCAAAAAGTTGGTTGAATCGAGTCATGTTGGTGCCACTCGACCTTTGAAATCTTCAAGGTTACTGAGAGAGCAGAGCAGCTGTGAGCCTGTGAAGACCGTCACTCGCCTCCCGCTGTCCTAAATTATGCTAAATTAGTAAGCATAGCGGAGAAATATCTGAAGTTAGCAAGATACGTTACTACCTTCCATTTTACTTCGGTTGCATGCAGTGACGTCTCAGCGCCGCAGGACATAGATCTGCGACACTGGCATTTTAGAGGGGGACGTACCGTAGATCTTTGTCGCTAGCGTGGTACAGGTTAATGATTACCCGTCCTCACCCCAGAGGGGCTTGGGGATGGGTGTTGTTTTCACTCGGTTTGTCTGCCTGCCTGCCTGCCTGCCTGTCTGTTAACAGTTTGACGCAAAGACTGCTAGAGTGATTTTGACAAATTACAGAAAGGATGGGCTATGACCCTCTGATCACCTGATTAAATTTTTGGGCCAAATTGGGCCAAGGCCCCGGCTATAGGCCAAAAAAAAAAAAGTGTAATAAAAAAAATCAATTTTTCGCCATAACTTCTTTCAAATTTGTCATATCGACATAAAACCAAAACCTAAAGGTGCATCTTTTAAATCTGCATCCTATGACATTCCTCATTACATCAGGGGGGTCACCCCCCAGTTAGCGGTAGAAGGGTCAGTGTCAGGTGGGTTGGGCCAAAAATTTCAAATGGGTATAAAACCGTCATTTTCCACTTGATATACTCCAAATTTGATATGTGACATCTTTGACTACGTATCCTGTTGTGTTTATACGTCAGCACTAAAATGACTGCCAGGAACGGGTTTGCTGTGCCATGGCACTGGTTCTTGTTTATTGAATATTTTTGCTATAGGAAAGACAAACTGTCTGGAACATTCATGCAGAATGCGAGGAAATATCTGGGCTGGGCCAGTAGATTTATTGGGTCATTTTCCTGAAGGTAATTTAATCCATCATGTCCTGTCACTTCGTTGAGTGACAACTTATTATTATCTGGTCCGAGAAAACTGTTTGATGGATGGGAATGTTTACTCTTATTTTCTTTTGTAGAAACACAGTGAGAAGAGTCATTTGGTTATCGTGGACGTGAAAGCCTTCTGAGCTTAATAGAGGGCCTATGCTATCTTTTACGTTTTTCTTTGTCCTCACATAATGAGAAAATATTTTAGGATTTGACTTTGTTTCACACGAAATATTTGTCATGTCTCATTTGTTTTTCCAATAATTTTCATACATTGTTGCTGTAATTTGATATATTTGGTACTGTTGTTGTGATTTCCTGTATGTATAAGTTTTTAAATACTGAATGCTCTTCTTTTGTAATAAGTGACTTTTTCAGTATTCTTCAGCTACAGGCAGGCTTATTAGAATGAATATTTCTTTGGTCAGTTATATGTATATTTTATCTTTCGATAGACATCAGTCGATTAATGAAGATTTCCCACATTTCTTGGATATATCCACTTGGAGTAACTGAATCCAATTGGCATTGGCAATTTCGTTTCTTATATTATCGAAACTAGCTTTTTTTTTACAGGGTAAGAACTAAGAGGCTATTAGTGCTGGTGTTACAGTTTATGTTAATTTCAAATCTGATGATGTGTTTGCTGTTTTAAAAATTTTTGCTGTAAAAAATTTATTAGATCACTGTCTGTTGCTAGGGCAAGGTCAAGTACAGTATATGTATTATTATCATGTGCCATTGTATTCACTGCCCAACTTAAAATGCATCATCTGTTATTTCAAGCAACCTGTTCCCTTCTTTGTCTGCACACGAATTTCTTAGTTTATATAGGAAAAGTGTATGGTAGGATACTTACTGGCAGAGTTAGGGAAACAACAAAGGAATTTGTTGGTGAAGAACAGGGAGGTTTTAGGACGGGAAGAGGTTGTGTTGATCAGATATTCATTCTTAGGTCTTTAGTGGAAAAGTTTCAAGAGAAGGGAAAGAAGTTGTATGTGGACTTCATGGATTTGGAGAAAGCATATGACAGGGTGGACAGACAAGGATTGTGGAAAGTATTAAGAATATATGGAGTAGATGGGAAGCTGTTGAAGGCCGTGAAGAGTATGTATGAGGGGGCTAAGGCTGTAGTGTGTGTGGATGGTGAATTGAGTGAATTTTTTTGTTTGAATATTGGATTGAAATAGGGATGTGTCATGTCTCCATGGTTCAATCTGTATATGGATGAGGTTATAAAAGAGGTACAAGGTAGGACAATGGATGTTGGAGTGGCTTTAATGAGAGAGGGCAGGCTTTGGAAAAGCCCTGTACTGTTGTTTGCAGATGATACTGTATTGTTAAGTGAAGACGAAGGGGAGCTGCAAGGCTTGGTAAATGAGTTTGGAAGAGTGTAAGAAACGGAATCTAAAGGTGAATGTAGAGAAGAGTAAAGTATTGGTCTTCGAGAGAAATTAAGTCGCTGGATGTACAGTGAGGTCGGATGGTGAAATGGAAAATATGAGTGCATTTAAGTACTAGGGTAGTGTGATGAGTATGGATGGAATTTTGGAGGGTAAAGTTCTTGAAAGGAAGAAAGGTTTCTGGTTCTTTGAAAGCAGTGATAACGAACAGGGAAGTGAGCATGGATGTAAAAAAGTCAGTGCATGACTGTATTGTGATACCAACTCTGATGTATGGAAGTGAAGTGTGGAACTTGCTGGATGGACAAAAGTCAAGAGAGAGCAGTGGAAGTGAGTTATTTGAGAGGAGCATGTAGAGTTACATAGGGAGACAGACTGACAAATGAGGAAGTGAAGGAGCGTTGTGATATGGATGTGGATGTGTTAGAAAACGTTAGGAGAAATACACTGAGGTGGTTTGGCCATGTGGAGAGGATGGAGAGCAAAAGACTAACGAGGAGAGTGCATGTGAGCGAGGTGGAGGGGGGTGGGAGTGGCAGGGGGAGGCCAAGGATGAGATGAGGGGTTTGAGTGGAGAGGTATATGGGGGGGGGGGGGTGAGTTGGGAGCAGGGCAGTGAAATGGCGAGGTACCGGGCGACATGGAGGCGATTTGTTTGTGGCCACCCCTTACAGGATTGAGGCGCCATGCAATAGATGGATAGATAAAATATTCCCCATAATTTCCCCCAAATAATGTACTCCATGTTTTCTGACTTATTTTGTTGTACAATAATTTATCGTTTTCCATATCTATCTCGAGTGGTCTGTTTATTAGGCTGAAGAGAATTTGTTACTTGGAAAATTTTGACATATAAAGAATTGTATATTTCAGCATCCAATTTACTGATCTGTATTGCATTTATGTGGTTTTTGATATCTATTCAAACCTCGGCACTGGTTTTTGTACAGTCGTGATTTTTTAAATAGTTTTGTTGCGATAGATGTCCAATAAGGCGCTTGTCACGAGCGTTTAAGCATGATTCCGATATCTTAAAATCGGGATTTTTCAGTGGTTGCGTAAGTGATTAATTCATCATGCTTTGAAATAATACTTTTCACTGATATACAAAATATTTATGGTGTTGGATCTCTTAGGGTTTTGAGATTCTAAAATTAGTCGTGTTTAATCTTTTAAATCCTCAGTTGATATGGCAAACACTTCTACAAGCCAGTGATATGATTCTCCCACCGTCTCCGCAAGTTCCCTGCATGTTTACCTGCCCCTGAGGTTAGATTAGATGTACCTGACTCTCTGGGTGGTCTGATCTCACCGCTCTTATCCTACGACCATTATTCTCAGGGATCGGATTGTTAACAGCGTAGCCATTAAATGTTCCCCTACACTAGGGGTCGGCAACCTTTAATACTTGGAGCCGGACGGGACAGATGTTTTGAACTTGTTAAAGACAACGTCCCCTTCATCCAGTTATATAATGATAATAATAATAATGATGATGATGATGATGATGATAAAAATAATTATAATAATATGAATATATGAGTACACGTTAAAAAGAGTATTTATTCACAGTACATTTCTTAAAATTATACTGAACACAGTTTTATAAAATTCGAAACAAAAGAAATAACTTTCATTAAAACAAATATCACCATGTGTAGTAGAAATATTCAAAGCATTTCCTAAAAATATGCTAAATACATTTTTTTAAATATAAATTTAGTGCATTAGAAACGAACAAAATAACTTTAATTAAAAGTTATGTGTAATAGAAATATTTATTCACAGTACATGCATGTGATTGTTTATCACAGAGGCCAAATCATCGCACTGGGCAATATTTTTTGCTCATCTGGTAGTGCTGGATCAAGAGCGCTGAGTGCAGCACATCATAGCCTCTTACTCTGAGCTCATGTCTGGTCAAATACACACTAATTCGAACAAATTACCTCTAACTTGTGTGTGCCGTAGTGATTAACAGCCAGTAAGTCTTACTGGTTTTTCACTTACTGAGTAGGTGAAAAACAGGAATATTTTTGCGGATTTGTGGAGCATACTGGCGGGCCGGTCAAATTAGGTTTACGGACCAGGTCAGGCCCGCGGGCCATAGGTTGCCGACCCCTGCTCTACACCTCTCTTATTACCTAAAGCATGCCTAACACAGTCATCTAGAACCCAACTGGCCCTAGCTTTTCCTATCCTATTGAGATGGAGGCTGCCTATACCATATAGACTCCTGTCATGACTAAAATTGTTCCCAGCATCAACAAACATCACACTCTCCTTTCTACACAGACCTTCGAGTGTGCTATTTGACTTCTATCATTTTACTAAGTATTACAGAACCATTGCGAAACCTAAGTAACAGACCACAGACAACTAACTTCCAGTGATATTCTTTGAACTTAGTAATAAGGTCCCTATGCATACTCTTACTTGCCTGATGCTACAGTTTTAACCCTAGCACAGTAACAAAGACGGAGTCCTCTGAGGTGTTGCTAAGTCGTCAACGCTCTTAGTCAGTTTAACAAAGACGGAGTCCTCTGAGGTGTTGCTGACTAAGTCATTAACTCTCTTAGTCACTTTCTGTATCTTACAGCCAGTAAAGCAAAAACACTTCCTCCATGAACCCTTAATACAAAACTCCTTCTGATGCCTGATCAGTGAATCCCAAACAGGTCTGAAGCTAGGCTTATTTTGCATATCATGTAGAACCTGAAACTTATTCCTAATATATACACTCCCATCAGTGGAGTGTATCTGTTAGGAATGCACAGCCCCTAGACTGGGTGGAAGCCATCACTGTAATCAGTGCCTGGTCTCAACCCTCCTAGTTTCTAAGTAATCTACCTTGCTTAACACTTTTGCTTCCACTTCCTCTACATGCACTGCCTTAGCTCTCATTATTCCAGCCTCACTCTTCCAACCTTTCTGCCTGTCACGTAACACATTAATTAACTGTCTGTTTATCCTGATTTCTGAACTAAACCTACTTGCGAACTCACAAAGTAAACAACACGATTACATGCCTTCCCCATCACCATGAGGTCCCTTATAAACTCTCAAGAACACATGCAGCACGGAAATCGTTGGGCAGGTCTTAAACGGGTGCATGGGAATAGTTCTGAAATCACGCCTTCACCTGAGCAGGTCAGAGAGAGAGAGAGTGTGTCTAGGCAACGTTACAAAATCTAAAATGCAGATGGAGACCGAGTAATGGAATGTGGGTGGAAGTAAGCTGTAAAAGAAATAATTAAAAAAAGAGAAAAAGAAGTTGAGACTGAGCCAAGAGACATACAGTATGTACCCGGGAGCCTTAAGTGCACTTCCTGGACATTCTGACCCCCCCCCCCGCCTTGATCTTGTGCAGCCGTAGTCAGTAGTCATTTTATATTGTCCCAGTTGTCTACACCATTTTTTCCCCCCCAACAGTCGCAGTCATAACATCTTTTCACAGTCCAATATGTCTACACCCTACTTCAGCCTCGATGGTCTCGCAGTTTCGGTCAGTAGTTCTTTTACAGTATTTTACGTTCGAATGTTTAAACTTGATCCAACCCTTCCCTGTCCCGTCGAGTACAGTTGCTTTTATTACTTCTGTTACAGTGTCTAGAAATTGTTTAAAACTAATAGGTCTTGCCAAAACAATAATCTCTTTTTACTTTAGCATGACCTAAAATTGCCATCTCTTCATCATGAATTTTGAGTTGTAACAACAGATTAGCATTAGAATATGATGCGAGTCCTGAAAAGATGTTGCGGAAAAGATGCAGAACCGCATTATTGTCATTTTTTACTATTGATATGTGTGAAATATGCCGCAAAAGGACAAAAATTTTTGGGCCAGTTTAAAGTGAAATGAGTATAGTGCTGACCAGTTGGGTTGAAGGGCCATTAACCCCTTCAATACCGTGACGCCCTTTTTTTTTTCAAATTATTATTGCTTTCTCCAGCCCATTTTCTTCCGATCAGAAAATGCTTTTTATTTTTGTCATTTTTTTTCTGGAGAGGGTTAAGCATAGCTTTTAATCCCCCCAGTTTTGGAATCCCTTCCTAAGCTGAGGAAAATCGGCTGGTTGCAGCAGTCATTAAATAAGATTGATTTGTTCGGAGTGAGGGTATAAACTCGCTTCATTAATTCTGAACTCGTTACGTGTAATAGGATCAGTAGACTCCAACTGCTCAGTCAGGGACACAATTTTGCTTACAATTCAAGTGCGTCTCCTTCACACTTAGGCCATGTCCGTCACTTCCCTGACGCATCCATATTAGAGAGCGTCGTTTGTGGGCAGAAAATCGTACAAAGCATCTCTCATCCTAGGAATATTGACCACAAGAGGGAATTGAGAAGAAGGAGAGGTGAATTTCTAGCTGAGCTTTGTACCCTGATTGTACATACAGGTAGTTCACTTCAACAATTGGTTCCTCAGAGCTCCTTCATTCTCCTTTCTTCGCTTTCTCTCTCCCAAGTTAGTTTTAGTTTCCTCCCTCCTTCGATCTCTGCTGCTTCCTCAGTTTGTATCCCCTCATTTCGTATTCCCCTCTCTCCCTTATTCATTCTCCCCCCCCCACCCATCCTTAATTTTTCCCTACCTTCATCCCTCACTCCTTTCAGTAACTGCGAGGGGTCTCGTAAGCCGATTAAAATGGTGTGGCGGTAGCGAGAAAAACATGACATCATCAAGTGAAAGAATCAAAGCCATTTCTCATTGCTTCCGTAATTTATTACAGGTACAGGTACATAGTGATTTTTTTTTTCTAGTCCACTTCTTCATGGTATTGCCTCATCTCCTTTTTCCACCCTTTAGTAATCTGTTATGTTTTTACCCTTAACTGCAATGACTTCGCTTTGTAGCCTTTTCCACCTGTTAACACTTATATTCAGGTTAGGAGGGTTATTTACTAATGAAGTTTTTTATGAAAGTGATTTTTAACCCCTTCAATTTAGAGTCTTATCTCTAACTGAATAAAAATCGTTTACAGATAGCAATACCGGCAACAGAATTAAAGAGACGTCATCACATTAAAGGGGTTAAAGGGTGAACCGTTTGTAATTGACCACAGACTTATATAATGCTTGCTTACCGCTTTCTTTGGGCTTTGTTTTGACATTGACTTGGGTTTGGTGGTGTAAATAAAGTCTGTCATAAGCAGTACAATTTTTTTTTTTTAAATTATGAAAAATGTCACTGACTAATAGACATTAAATCACCGAAGTAAATGTTATGTTGAAGTGTCGTTTCACATTTTTTTTTCCCACCTCCCTCCCCTCTCCCTCACCCACTTCGTGCAGTCCTTCCCCTCTTTCCTCCTTTCACCTCCCTCTTACTCAAATAACCCACTCACTCATTAGCTAAAATTACTTATTCCTCCGTACCCACCTCCCAACCATACTTTTCTCAATCGCTTGCTCACTCATACAGACAAGGTGTCTTACCTATCGTCTCTTTCCCTCTCCCCCCTCCTAACCCCCCCCCCCCCCTCACCATCGAAGCATTCTCCACATTCGCTCAAGCTCCAGGTTTGCCCAAGCGTGTCCCTCTCATATAGTTCTCATTCCCCATTCTTTTTCCTCCCACACATCGTTTACCTTCCCTGCCTCAAGCTACGTCCTCTCTCACTCGTTCTCTCACCTGTCACTTCGCCCCCTCACTCCCTCTTTCACCATTCCTTCCTTTCTCACTTCCCCTCTCACCATTCCTCTCTTTCTCATTTCCCCCTTTACCCTCACTCCTCACTCTTCATCCCTTTCATCCTCACTGTCCTCCCTCCTTCCCTTTCACCCTCAGTCTTCATCCTCCTTCCCTCTCTCACATTACCTCTCACCCCTCTTCCCTCTCACTCATTACCTCTCACTCATTACCTCTCACGCCCCTTCCCTCTCCCGCTTGCTTCTCTCCCTCTACCAGTTCCACACTAATCCTCTCTCCATTTCACTCAAATCTTCCTGTCCCCATCCTATCACTCCTCTGGCCATATACATACCTTGGATTTTACTCATTCAGTATACCCTTACTGTTATTGTTTTACCCCATGCTCCATCTCACCCATGCTTCATCTTACCCATGCTCCATCTCACCCATGCTTCATCTCATCCCATGCTCCACCTCACCGATGCTCCATCTCACCCCATGCTCCATCTCATTCCATGCTCCATCTCATTCCATGCTCCATCTCACTCAGTGGTCCATCTCACCCCATGCATCTCACTCAGTGCTCCATCTCACATCACGCCCCATCTCGCCCCACGCTCCATCTTTCTTTCTCTTTCTTTCTTTTCTGGTGTATCAGGCTCCACTCCACCAACATGCGGTGCTCTATAGAGATTGTATGTAGGGTGAGAAGTGCTTGTAAGTGTGATTGTTGTGTTGGAGTGGCTTTGGATGTGTGTGTAGTCTGTGAACCAAGTATAATCGGCCCGCGCAAGCCGACTGGGTGCAGGCATACTTTATAGTATGCGACACTGGTTCAACCACAGCACCCCTTATGTCCGCCAAAGCAGTACTGTATTTGGTCGGAAGAACGCTCCCGAAGTTGATCACCCTGGCAGGGCGCGAACCCTCTTTCTTCAGTGTACGAAAACGCACACTTTACCACTGTACCTCAGAGGCTGTCACCCTACGCTCCAACTCACCCCATGCTCCATGTCACATCACGCTCCATGTCACCCCACTCTCCATCTCACCCCACGCTCCATCTCACCCCACGCTCCATCTCACCCCACGCTCCAT
>JAGKTI010009884.1:11288-29788 GCA_018397915.1 Birgus latro
ACCACACCACACCAACACAAACACCACCCTCTCAGACCCAACCTTCGTCCCATGTGGCCAGTCTCCGGATAACCTCTGAATTTACGTGTCGTACAATTTCATGAATATAGTATAAGCTGGGATGATAAAATGGACACAGGGGCAATGGATTCTTGGTGTGGTGTATCGCGAGTAGGGGAAGCTTAGGAGAGAGATGGGGAAGGAAGAAAATGAGAGTGAGGGGGAGAATTGAGAGAGAGAGAGAGAGAGAAAAGAGTGAGCAGGGTGAGTGAGGAGAGGAGTAAGGAAGCGAGAAGTTGGCCCTGATATACAAGAGGAGGAAAAGAGAAGGAGAAATGTGGTGAGGAGGGAGAGAGGAAGTTGGATGGAGCTGGGGCAAAAATTTAGAAAAGCCGTTTAGCCATAGAATTATATTAGGAAAATAAGAATCACATAAACTCTTGATAAATCTGGAATAGTTGTATAGCACTTATTCACCTAAGATAGTTTTTGTAGGAAGTTAAAGATATATCTCGTTGTCTGCCTTTTTTTTTCCCCAGAAGATTACTAATATTTGGCTGCGCATATCCCGTAATAGAGGAATTACAATAGACTCTGATTAGGTTTACTGCATTGTTTTATATTCTCGGAAAAACAGAATTTCAGCAAGTAATTTTAGTAACCTTACCAAACAGGGCATCATTTCAGGCAGGCAGAACATGATTTCTTTCGTAGGTGGGTGAGGCCATATCTTTTCCATTTAACCTTTTCACTCCGATAACATATTTTTCATTTAATTTTCGAACTGTTTGGTTTAGATATTGCCTTCATTATCCATTCTACTAAAAGAGATCTCCCCTAAAATTTTATCAAAGTTTCTGGTACCCACAAGAATAAATATAAATGACTTACTTGGGCTGAAGCAGAATCTTAAAAAAAAAAAAATCGTATCAGGGATGACATGATTTCAGGCAGTACACGTTTTATATTTATATATTTATTTATTTTTATTATCGACCCGGAATATTTAGCATTTCAGCTGTTTAGTAGTTTGGGTAGCGAGTATAGCAAAAACTTCACAATAACTATCAGGCAGGGCATAATTTCTTTCTTAGCGAACAGGAGGAGATGGGTCAGGTAAGCAAGATAGTTAGCATTTTAACAGTTCAGTGATAAAGGTGGCAAGCATAGCAGACTCCCTCAATAATTCTATCAGACAAGAGTTTATTTTAAGCTAGACACCATTTCCCTCTTAGAGAACGGGAGCAAGTGAGTCAAAGGAACAAGATATCTAGCATTTTAGCAGTTTAGGTATCGAGCACAGGAGAAAATCACAACAACTCCATTAGGTAGGACTTGATTTCTTTGCGTGGATTGAGGATCGGGCGTGTAGATGGCGAGTAGATGGAGTGTATGGCACAACATAGATTACCCCGGACCCTTCAAACTGTCCCTGAACGATTAACACGCACGCAACACAGCCCAATTAACCCAGACATAAACATAGGCGTCGTGGCAACACCAGACCAGACGTGTACATCTCTTTGGTGGACGGGCGGGGGGAGCGAGGGGGGGAAGAGGATGAGGAAGGATGGAAGTGAGGGGAGGATGGTGTGGGGTAGAAGCGGGAAGTGAGGGAGGGGGAGGTGGAAAGAGAGGAAGATGAGGAGGAGGAGGAAAGGTGATAGAAAGGTAAGGTGAGGAAGGCAAAGGGGAGGAGGATCAAGGATGGGGGAAGGGATAAGGACAAGAGAGAGAGATGAAGAATAACGGAAGGAACTGAAGTGAGAGCAAAACAGTGGAATCAAAAAATTAAATAAGAACAAGTAGAAACAAAATGGACCTTTATAAAAATAAAAAATAAAAAGCAGGAACTAGTTAGAAGGGTACTGACAAACAGATCTGTGAACAAAGACCCATTTAACATAACTAACTCTTTTACCACTAAATAATAATCCTTAGCTGCTTAAAATCGCCTGTTTGGGAACCAGATAGTGAAGACATCCTGTCGTGCTTTTATAGCCACATAAATTTTTTAATAAAACGAGAAGATGAAATTTGCCGTCGACCTCCTTATATTAGCAGGCAAGAAAAAAAAATGTGTTAGGAAACTGGTTCAGAAGACAAGCGGCCCTCCAAGGAAATTCAGTAAGTTGAGGTATGGGTGTGAGGAAGAAAGTCTAGTTAAGGTTTGTGTGTTAATGAATATCTGTCTATCTACCTATCTATCTGTCTATCTATCTATCTCTGTCTATCTATGGCCGGACGCCGTAATTCCTCAAGGGATGGTCACAAACAAATCGCCTCCATGTCCCCTTGTCCCGTGCCATTTCACTCCCCTCCTCCCAGTTTACACCCATCCCCTCTCATATACCTCTCTCCTCCATCCCATCATCTCATCCTCGGTCTCCCCCTTCCTCTCCCCCCCTACACCTCAATCACATACACACTCTTAATTACTCGTAGTAAATTATTATTATTTTTAGATGTGAGCACTTAGGCGCTAATACCCACCGCCCATACTAAATACGTGCTAGGGCTGTCTCATTCAGGACTGGTGTGGTGGTGGTCCTTTCTATATCAATACAGTAACTTCTCTAACCATCGGCTTGAATGTGTTAAGGGAAGCAGTGCGCCCCTTTTCCCAGTTTAGTAAAATCGTCCGGAGATGTAAGAATAAACTCAAGAATAAGTCGCCGTCTTGAATGTGTTAAGGGAAGCAGTGCGCCTCCCCTCATAATGTGGCCTCAAGGCATCACGGGAATAAACCACCCGCATTGAAAGCCGCTATTTATATTTAGCCTTTATTAATGAGGGGGGTCTTCTGCACTATGAGGAAGGGGGAGGGGGCGCCGCTCCTGTCTAGCTCTCTTTACTTTTCCCCCCCTTTCCCCTCTAACCCTACTATGATTATTACGTTTTATCTACTATCTACCTCTCTTCATCTCCATTTCCCCTCTTCACATTCCCACTCTTCGCATACCCCCCTTCCCCCTATCTCTATCCTGTCCACAACCTATTTTTCTTTACCCCCATTCCTCCTCTTTTCTTATTCCCATGTTTTTCCCTACAGCCCCCCTTTACTCCCCTTTCTTCGCCCTTCCTCATTACTTTCCTACCCCACCTTTTATCCCTCTATTTCTCCCTCATTTTGCACTCTTTCCCTTTCACTCGCCATCTTTCACTTTCTCCTCCTCCCTTTTTCCATTCTTCTTCACCCTCCTCTCCTCCTGTGTCCTTCCACCCTTCTCTTCTACCTTCATCTGTCCCTCACCTGCCCTGCATCTTCCACTCTTTCCCCTCCTCCCTTCTCTATCTTCCCCTCCTGCCATCTTCTCCCTCTTTCTCTCTTTCTACTCTCCCTACCCTCTTTCTGCCTTCCTCCCTTTTCTCTCATCCTTCTCTGTCTTCTTTCTTCCTACGCCTTCTTCACTCTTTCTTCCCTCCTCTCTCTTTCTCCTCCCTCCTTTCTTTTTCCTCTACCTCCTCTCTTCCCTCCCTCTCCACCCTCTCCCTATCCGGTTTTCCCCTCATCACGGCCCCTTTGATATTCATCCCTCCCTTCCCCCCCCTCCTCCCCTCCTCGCTCCCTTCCTTCCTGTTTCCTCCCCTCCCCTCCTCGCACCCTTGTCTCCTGTCTCCGCCCCTCCCCTCCTCGCTCCCTTCCCTCCTGTCTCCTCCCCTCCCCTCCCCATACTCCCTTCCCCTTACTTCCTCATCCGGTACCCCTTTCCCCTCGTCGCTCTTTCTGGTTGCTTTTTTTTTTTTTCCCTAGTTCCCCTCTTCCTCTTTCATTTATTTTTCACCGCGTTCCTTTTCTGTCCTCAGTCGGTCTCTCCATTTTCTCTTTCCACCGTTTTCACATTAATTCCTTCGTTCTGTGTTTCTGTTAATTTTCGTTTCTCATTTTTTCCCCAATTGTTCCTCTCCTTTTCCCCTTTACATCCCAGTTGCTTGTTCTATCTTTTCCCCAATTTCCCTCACGTCCCCCTCTTTTCCTGTCTGTACTCTTCCCTCTCTCTCTTCCTGCTTTCTCCTCTTTCTCTCTCTACTCACGTTTTATTCTCCTTCTCCTCCTTATCTCCTATCTTTCACACACTCCGCGCTTCCTTTCCCATTTTCCTTTTTATTCTATCCTTGCATTTAACTTTAAAATCAGTACTCTTGCTTCCTCTATCCCTTTCCTCTTTCCCCCCATCCCTCCTCCACTTATCTTGCAGTCTCCCGATTTTCCCTTTTCTCATCTCCCTATCTCTCCTTCCTTTCGTTTTTCGGGATTCTCATTTCTCGTCTTTCCTCTTACTCCTCTCACTTTCCCTTCTTCCTTTCTTTTTTTTTTTTTATCTTCCTCACTGTCTCTTGTCTCCCCTTCTTTCCAGCTTTATCTTAATCCTTCTCAGACTCTCCCTTTTTCTCGTCTTCAGAAGTGTTGATTAATTCACCCCTTTCATTCATTCATTCATCTCCCATTTTTCGCCTCATTCTTTGTCGTTACTCCTCTAGCATTTTCTTATCCCTCTTCTAATCTTCCTTTTCCACCCTGCATTCTGCTATACTTTTTCCCTCTTTTTGTCCCTGTCTTTTCTCTTTGGCCATTTCAGTGCTACTTTCTCCCTTTCTGCTCACCTCCCATCCTTTTCTCTCCCCTCCTCTTTCCCCTCTTCCCTGATTCTTTATCTTCCCTGCCCTCCCCTTACTACTTTCCTCCTTTCCCCTTCCTTTCGTCTCTCCCTACTTTCCTCTTTTCTGTTCCCCTCTTTTCCTCCTCCCCATTCTTCCTCTCATTTCCTCTTTCTCCTTTTCGTTTTCTTCTATCGCCTTTTCATTTTCTTCCTTCTCCTCCTTCTTAGTCCTCAGTCTTCTCACCTTCCCTCTCCCTCCATCACTCCTGTCCAGTCTTTTCTCCACCCCTTCATTCGTCACTGCTCTTTTTCCTCTCTTTAATTCTCACCTCCCACTCTTCCTGCTGTCTTCCCTGCCTCTCTCTCTCTCTTCTTACCCTCTTTCCCTCTCTTCCCCCCTCCATTACTCTCTTCTCTCACTCTTTCTCTCCGTGCTTCCTCCTTCCTTCCTTCCTCTCTCTCTTCCATCCTTGCCTTCCACTCTCACTACTCCCTCCTCTCCAGTCTGTTTTCCCTCCCCTCCCCTGCCCTCCCATGTCCCACCCCTCTTCCCTTCTCTCAGTCCCTCTCCCCTCTCCATCCACAGTCCTCTCTCCCCACTCCTATCTCTTCTCCGTCCTCTCTCCTCTCTTCCGTTCTCGCCGTTCATACTCGCTCTTTCCCGTCCCTTCTCTCACTCATCAGTCCTCCCTCATACCCCATCTTCCACACCCTCATTCCTTCCCCTCTCCCTCAGTCCTCCTTTCCCTCTCTCTCTTCGTCAGTCCTTCCTCCTCCCCTCTTTCCCTCCCTCCTCTTTCCGCTCTCCCCTCTCTCCCTCCCCTCTGCCTTCCCCTCTCTTCCTTCCCTTACCCTCTCCCTCAGTCTTCCCTCTCCCTCCTGCCCTCTCCCCTCTCTGTCCCTCAGTCCTTCCACCCTGTCTCCCCTCTCTCTCCTTCAGTCCTCCCACCCAGTCTCCCCTCTCCCCTCAGCCCCTCTCATCTCCCCCTTCTCCCCTCGCCCCCGCCGGCACTCAGATTTATGTTGGTCCCGGTATAGAGGGGTCGGTCGTAACTCTCTCAGAGGAAGCACACGAACGCTGTAATGGCCCTCGTAAATATCGGTGAGGCACCATAGGTAATTGTTTTTATTAAAATCTTAAACAGACTCTATATACTCCTGCCCCTATAGGTTTTTGGGGAGGGAGTGTATGTGTTGTTGCTGTGGCTTGTAAATGATGTCGGTGTATTCTTGTGTTTGTAAATAGGTAGTTGAAATTATAGGTGTAAATGCGTAGAGTTAGGTGTTCAGGTGCAGAATTAAATGTAAATGAGAGCTGGAGGAATGTTATTTACAGTGTAACTGATGACTCTTTAAAAATCTTCACATTAAATTACATGAGAAAATATCTAATCTTGGTTCCAGGCTTCTTAATTACACAACCAAATTAGCTTAGCATAAAGTCGTGTGCACTTAATGATATACTCACGGCTGTATATATCACTGTAATTCCCTGAGTAACAAATTCTGCAAGTCTGTTTAAGCTGGATACCTTGACTTTTGCAGTATAACTCCCTCAGTCGTATTATGTAGTAGCAGTTGTATGTAGCTTATTCTTGCTACTTCCAAACTCGTATTCCTGTCGGTTATGGGATCTCCCTAACACCACTTCCTTAGCGATTTATTTTTGGATGTGGCTGGGCAGTACCGTTCTGTGCGCTATTTTTACAGAGCATGGCGGTATTGGCAGGATTTATGTAACACCGAAGAGGACAGTACGGTGTAATGAACAAAATAAGCCGCTTAGGAAAAGGTGTTAGGGAGCCTCTTCAATGGACTGAAATAAGGGCTCCAGACGATTTTAGTCAGTTTTTTAAAGATCTCTCACTGAAGGGGTTAACGAAGGCTTTATATAACACTCAGAGGTGGAAAAATCGCCCTTCTGTATGCCGTAAAGGTGGATAAAGTTTGGATTCCCTTCTGCATGTCTTATAGGTCGATACAATTTGGATTCCCCTCTGCATGTCTTATAGGTCAGTTTATTTTGGATTCCCTTCTGTATGTCTTAAAGGTCGATATGTTTTGGATTCCTTTCTTCATGTCTTTTAGGTCAGTATATTTTGGATTCCTTTCTTCATGTCTTCGTCGACACACTTTGGATTCTTTCATGTCTTAGTCGATACACTTTGGATTCCTCGCTTTGTATTGATGATCCTTGGCGACACGGACATCAACTTGGCGCCTCCCTCACCCACACACCTGGAAATTAGGAAAAGCAATACATTAACACAGGTACTTATTCTCTCTGGTTAATGAAGTTCCGTAACACCTTTTTCTAAACGATTTATTTTACTTTTTCCACCTGACTCTTCTATACTGAGTCACATAAATTCTTCCTGTATCGCCATACTCTGCATAAATAACGTACAAAAGGGTATTAACACCCCTTTTCCAAAAATAAATAGCTAAGGAAGAGGTGCTAGGGAGCTAAATAATATCATTTAAGGTTAGTGGAAACATAATCCTAGCTTTGTCCTCGCCATGCAAGGATTTAAAACACTCTTAAGCACAGGTAGACAGACAGACAGACAGGCAGACAGCTAGATAGATAGAGATATATATTTTATTGACCACAGGTTTTAAAATACACTACTTAAAAATATATCTGTCTATCTATCTGTCTATCTATATTCTTAAAAATATGTGCAAAAAAAAAATGTCCAAATTATAACGCAAAACATATTTAAGTCACACTGTTTGGCTGGAAGGGTTCGAAATTCTCTCCATCAACCCCTTCACTACGATGGGGATTTCTTATGATGAATTAAGCCGGCTGGAAATAGTAAGAATAAACTTAAGGAAAAAAAAGTATTGGATTGAAAGAACCTGAAATGATGTCTGTTAATCCCTTCACTACGATGAGTCTCTAGAGATGAAGAAAATCGTCTGGCGGTAGTAGAGAGAGAGAGAGAGAGAGAGATACATACATACAGAGAGAGAGAGAGAACGGGAAAACGAGAACGAGAGCGAGAGAAACATCCTCGTACTGAAATAATATAATGCGGACGGCTTTACGGCTCGGCTCAGTATTTTAACCTCGCTTTTACTGCCTGAATATTGATAATTTTCCCCATAAATTCCCCAATTTGCATAACGTTAACTCAGGCTCCTATGACCCACTAGGAAAAAAATAATGTCTAGTTTTAGGTGGGATACAGTACTAGAGTTAGCCCGGTCATGAGAGGTTTTATAGGGACAGTGTGAACACTCTTAGGATCCTATGACTCTCTCTCTCTCTCTCTCAGCTGCATAAAATCGTCAGGCTTTAGCTAGAAAAATCAAGTTGACATCACTAGCGAGTTAAAATATACCCTGGATCGCTTTATGGCCGCCCACTGTATTTTACCCTCAATTTTCGGGCCTGAATATTGATAATTTTCCCGCATAAATTTCCCCATTTGCATAGTGTTATACAAAATATTGGGGTAATTAGCATATCTATCGCCAGACCCCCCCTGTCTATCCCCCGACGGCCTTTGCAATCCGTCTTAGGCTCGACTATTGTAGTTTTATTGGGTATGACTTGGGGGTATGATTTTTGTGGATTTTCTTGCACGTGAACCCGGTGGACTGAGGGCTGAAGCTGAGTCTTGGCTGGGCTGGTGTACTTTGGGGTATTATTTGAGTGTGTAATTTTATGGGTTGTGATGATGATGATGATGGTGATGATGATGATGGTGGTGATGGTGATGATGTGACGCTTGGCTCTTCCGAACGTGAACTCCGTGGACTGCAGGCAAAAGTTCACCTTCTCCTGCAGTCTATTATTCTCCTTTGAGAGAGAGAGAGAGAGAGAGAGAGAGAGAGAGAGAGAGAGAGAGAGAGAGAGAGAGAGAGAGAGAAGGGGGGGAGGGTGCTGAAGGACATTTGTATACCCGAGAAATGGAGCCGCCTGGTTATAATGATACCACCACGTGAAGGCGTCCCTCTCCAGCGCCATAACTTTGTGGATAAGTATGACAATTGGAGACAGTGTGTGTGGAGAGAATATTGGCAGATAATTAGCATTTAGATTGCAAAGTTCGCGTTTCATTTTCCCTAATGGCACCGTGTTCGTGGTACAGTAAAAAGGGATCGAATAGCAGTAAAAAGGGATCGAGTGGTTTGAAAAAAATATGTATGAAAGCAATAAATACCACTAGGTTACCTTTCGTGAGCTGGGGAAATAAGGAGCATGTGTTGTGGTGTATAGGGTCGTAAAGTGCCATGTAGGTCTGAAGGCTGCTGTAGATTTTTATTATTCTTCCTCATTAACTGTTTTGTGGTCGGGACAGTTCTATTGTTCTGTTCCAACTACCGCTAGACGGTTTCCTTCAGTTGATGTCGGGTCATAGGAGCCTGTGAATCTTAACCCCTTTGTTGCAAGGTATTTCTCCTGAACAAAGTAAAATTTCGTGTTTGTTGTAATAGTGGCAAAGCAAAGTTTTCATATTGCATAGGTTGTGCTGAGACATGTACACGAATATCGATAACGAGAAACCTGTTTATTGTGTGGACTGCATTAACCTGTTATACATTTCAGGATAAATTTAAGGTTAGAGAACTGAAGTTATCCTTGTCTAGAATCCCAGATCAGCAACGTTATACCTTAGTTCATCCTACTTAACTTAGATACTGTTTTCATTTTTCAGCTTATTTCCCGTAGCTCAGTGGCATAAGAATAAACTCCACGGCACTACATCCTCTCCTTAGCATTTCTCTGTGACTACCATCATACTCTAGTGATAAGCCCTTGTTGCAGCTCAGCATTCAAGATGGAGAGAAGGCAAATTTAGGCTAAGTTAAAGATGACAGAGCATACCCTTTGATCAATATACGTGACTACCTCAGCTAAGATGGACCTGTTAATCTCAGCTGAGTCGGTAATTATACATGATGCTGAGTTAAGGCCAAGCATGTTTTTGGTGTGGGGTGAAAACTTTATGATGACAACGCATGGAGCATGTGGAGAGGAAAAGGATGTGGGAAACTTAAGCTTTTCACTCCGATTACATATTGAGTTGTTTCATTTTTACAACCTCCACATGCTTTTAATGTTAGGACACACTTGAACTGTGGGCTAGATGTACCTTTCATAGACCCCATCTACAAAAAAGTCTCCTAAATTGAGTAAAATTGTCTAGAGGTATATAAAAAACAAAAGATAAAGTAAACAAGAGAACAGAGTGAAGTGGACAGAATTGACAGTAAAATGTAACCTTTATTTTAACAAAAACCTGTGGTCCTTTAGTCTCAGCGGGCCCCGTCGGTGTACCCCTATAAGTAAAATTTCCTGTAGGTAACAGGAATAAAATAATCGGACTGACGTGAATAAAATTATATGGAAAGCTGTAATTTTTATCCCTATCAATACCTCTGGCCCTCTGTCTTGGTATAGAGGGGGAGAGCTCCGGTGTTGCCTTAAGTAAAATCGTCTGTAGGTAAAGCGAATAAAGTACTTGGACTGAAGTGAATGGAATGATTGTAAAAATGTAACCTTCATCCGTCCTGGAGGCTGTAGTGTATCCCAGAAAACAGCAAGTTAGAATTCGTCTTTGGAGTGGATGTGGTTGAGAGGAAAGTCTGGGAAAATATCTCTCGAAAAGTGAATGTAAAAACGTAATCTTTATCCGTGGCAAAACCCGCGGCCCTTTGTCTTGGTGGGCCCCGCCGGTGTTGCTCCGCCCCTCGGTCGATTGACCCACGAGAACTCAATTACTTAAACTGGAATAATGTCTTCATTGTCTGGCTTCCTTCACGGCCGAAAGAAAAAACAATGCGGAAAAAGAGTAGAAAATTGCACTGGGATATAAGTGATGATCATGAGAAGCTGGACTTACGGATCTGGCGGAATATTAACCTCTTCTGTCCAAGGGTTATATTTTAAGTAGCGTTGGGCATGTCGCATCACCTCTTCCTTGGCGATTTATTCTGCACAGTATACCTCGTTACCCTCCCATCTGTGGCAGGGTCGTATTCTAAGTGGCTTTGGGAATTCGTGGCACCTCTTCCATAGTGATTTATTTTGCACATCACGCCTCGTTACTCTGTTGTAGTTATGTCATTGATGCAAACTATGACGATAAATTGACATAAATGACACACAAGAGAATAATTAGATGTAATGTAAAGTACAAAGAAAAAAATACGTGCTCCAAAGCCTTCTATACTACCTTGAATTCGGCCCCAAGAGCCTTCCCTGTACCCTTTCACGGCGAAAATACATCGCTGGGAAAGATGTGTTAAGGAGCCACTATAACCCCTTCATTCCGGTGACGTGCATTTAATTTATCTTGCAGTCTAAAGACGATTTAAATTAAGAAATCCTAAGCTGAGTAAAATCGTTTGGAGATAGCAAAAATTTCACAAAAAAATTGGTCATTGAAGGTAAGTGGTTAAACGATGAGAATAAAAGCCTTTGAATTGCAGTTTTGTTCAGCCTAACTTGGCAGAGATTTTCGTCCTTTTGCAGTTTATTTCCCATACCCCGATGACAAAATAAGGCAATCCATGGCTCTACGTCTTTTTTAATAACACTTCTTTTTTGACTAGCATCGTTTTTTTTTTTTTTTGTATTCATCTCTTGCCATAGCCCGACAGTCAAGACGGAGAAGCGACAATTTTAGACCAAGTTGAAGTGAAGAGGTATAGCATCGTAACTTCGGGGAAATAACTTACTTCTTGACCAACCTACATTGGAGAGCGTATAGCATCGTAACTTAGCTCTTGACCAAGTTATAGTGATGAGAGCATAGCATCGTAACTTAGGGGGAATAACTTACCTCTTGACCAA
The DNA here is from genome assembly GCA_018397915.1 of Birgus latro. Lineage (NCBI taxonomy): Eukaryota > Metazoa > Arthropoda > Malacostraca > Decapoda > Coenobitidae > Birgus > Birgus latro. Next base: position 22,701 of record JAGKTI010009884.1, read on the forward strand.
GTTATAGTGAAGGGAGTATAGCGTCGTAACTTAGGGGGAACAACCTGCTTCTTGTCCCCCTTTTGAGGCCCCCCATCCCTCAGTGTGGAGTTAGGCCAGTGTCGTCGCCTGGCTTACGTGACCAGGGACCATTTAGGGAGCAGGAAGCAAGAAAATAATGACATGTAAATCACTCCCCCGATATCAAAATACTTGAATATTTACACAGAGCCCCAGGGCGTTTGTTTACTGAGATCTTTTTATTTTTTTTTTTTTTTTTTTTTGATCCCGGGAGAGGAGGGAGGAGGGATCCATACCTTTGTTTTGAGTCCACCTTATCCTTGTTTTCAGCCAGCACTATTTTGTTTTAAGCCTGCATTCTTTGTCTTGACCCCTTGGCCCTGCTTTGAACCCCCAGTTTTTGTTTTGAACCCGCTCCCTTTTGTTTGGGCCCTAGCAGAGAAAGGTGGAAGGGACGAGGGAGCTCACTGGACATTCTCCTACTTCCTTGTTTTGAACCCATACCCTTGTTTTGAGCCCAAATACAAGAGGACTTAGGGAGGAGGGAGCTAACCATACGTTTTCCCACACTCTGTTTTTGTATCCAGACTACTGTTTGAATTCCACACCCTTGTTTTGAGCTATGAATTGAGCACACCCCCTTGTTTTAAGCCATGAATTGAGCACACACCCTTGTTTTGAGCCATGAACTGAGCACATCCCCTTGTTTTGAGCCATGAATTGAGCACACACCCTCGTTTTGAGCCATGAATTGAGCACACCCCCTTGTATTGAGCCATGAATTGAGCACACACCCTCGTTTTGAGCCATGAATTGAGCACACACCGTTGTTTTGAGCCCAGAGTGGAGGTGGGAGAGGGGCTCAACATACCTTCCCCTGCACCGTTGTTTTTGTGCGGTGATGTACGTGCGTGCCGCCATTAGGATGAGTCTCGCCTCTATATCCTCCCAGACAGGCCTTACGTTAGTCCTTTTATATAATTTTAGGATGCTACCAGGGGGCCCTCGCGCTGGGGTATCACACTATTTGAGCAGGAGGACGTCCTTCATGTTCTGTTCTTCCTATCACCTGACGATTTTATTCAGCTTTACAACAGGATCCTACCAGGGGGCCTTCGCGCAGTGGCACAACAGTTATTGAGCTCAAAGACGTCCTTTCGCTCTGTTCTTACTGTCTCCTTACGATTTATTTCAGTGTAAGATGGTTAGAACTAGCAGGGTTAAATATACATTTTAAAAAGCATGATATACTTCAATTTAACTGAGTATTTTCACTGAGTACGCTGTTTATAAGAGCAAATACGAAACTGTTAATTACGAAGACATACGCAGCCTGCATACACACACAAAAGCGTTCCAGCCACTCCGCCCTGTACACCATCTCATCAGCTATACACGATAATCCACTGTATTGACTTGGTTGTTATTGTTGTATGGCTAATAAAGCAGTAATAAAGTAATAGTATCCCCTTGTTTGCAGTCATTGCATATCATTACCGCACATAACGCTGGGCGGAATGAGGGCAGTCGGTATGTAGGAGGTAAATACAGGAAGACGAGGAAAGAAGGAATGGAGGAAGCTAAATGGAAGAAAAAAGAGAAGCTAAAGAAAGGAACAGGAAGAAAGACTAAGGAGAGAAGAGAACGAAAAGAGGGACTACAGAATGGTAGGAACGAAAGAAGCTAAAGAGTGGAAGGAACAGAAAAAGCTAAAGAAAGGAAGGAAAGGAAAGAGAGAAGATTAAGAAAGAGGGGAAAGGAAAGACAGAGAAAAAGGTAAAGAAAGTGAGAGGGAAGATAAAGAAAGGATGGAACAGAAAGAGGGAAGCTAAAGAAAGGAAGATTAATTACATATCGATTCGGCGCGAGGCTTCTAGTAGCTAATCTGATAACATTAAGCTATTAAGTTTCTTGCCGGGAATAATGCTAATCTATGTAATGGACCTGCGTATTGATCTGCCAGTATAGTGCTTCTGCCTTCTGTTTCTTGTTTTTGATGTAGTTTCTCCGTAGCTGTATATTTTTTTCCTCTTGTAGCTGTGGAACTGGTTATCTTTTCAAATAGAACGGTTGTAATTTATGATCCTGACTTTGGAAATACTGACTTAGGGGGTTAGTAAACGAGATGCATTCTAACCAAAGGACTCATTATTCCATGTCTTGGAGGTGCCTAGATCTAGAGAAATCGTCTGTCAAGTGGCTGGAGGAGAACAGAAAATCGCTGAAGCTATTTATAAAGATTATCTCAATCCTCTTCTGTCTTCTTCATGCCAGAGGTCTTTCCTAATTCTAATAAAGCAGTAATAATAATAATAATAAGACAAAAAATTGGTCATTGTAGTGAACGGCTGAAGAGCATTTATGGCCCCAGAAAGCCGTCATAAACACACACACACACACACACACCCAAGGGAACTGTACGTGTCTGGTAGAGTGTGGCCCAAAATAACTCTCCTAGGATGACTGTGACCTAGAAAGTGAGGGTGACTGTAACCTGGATAAACGGAGACCCAGGTAGTTTGTGACCGAGGAGACTGATACCGTAGGAGAATGGTTGGAGGAGTTATGGACCTAAGAAGACTGACGTTTAGGAAGACTGACACCTGGAGAGAATGGTAAGGGAGAAATACAGACCTAGGAGATTGAAACTTAAGTAGAATGTGATTTTAAAGACTATAGGAAAACTGGTGCCTGGAATGAATTGCACGGGGGAAGACAGAGGAAGGAATATTGAAATGTAAGTGGATTGTAGCTCTGAACTCCTGTTACTGAAAAAGACTTATATGGAAGGGAAGGTAGAGAGGATGGTAGTGATTTACAGGAAGACAGTGGTACTAGATCCCTTCATATCTACACATCAAGATGGCCGTGGTCTAGGAATCGCATGTCTTGTATCCAGTGTGAGGGGAAAAGTTCGTGTCTGGATCTTCGCAGTAGCTTTAGGAGACAGTAATTTAGGACTGTGACTTTAAAAAGACTACTTTCCCTTACATTTTAAGATAGTGTAGAATTTTTTTTTTTTCCTTTTCAGTCTTTCCTTTTAGATTCTCATGGCAGTTTTTCCGTGTTGCATGGTGGTCCTTGTATCTTTTTTCCTGCCGGATTTGGCCGGGGGGTTTTGTTGGTTGGGGAGAAGCCTTATAGAATTAAGAAACTTATAGAATTAGATATCATAGCCATAGTCTTCTCTGTAAGAAAGTCTCGAATGGACCACTAGGTCTGTTGTTTGCTTTCTTTAATACTCCTTTGAACTCCTTTGAGGGCTGTAAACTAGGCAGACTGTGGCACTATATAGCTATGTCCCTAGACTTCAAGATGCCTATGATCTAGGACTAGCGTGCTTCATATCCAGGGTGAGGGGGGAGAGAGAGAGAGAGAAAGAGAGTTAGAGAGAGAGAGTGTCTGGACCTTCGCTGTGGTGGGGCCAGGCGAGGGTGGAGACAGTTTATTGCTTTTGCTGTCGAGGGCTGGAGGCCACAGCAGCGAGAGCAACTTTTATTTATTGACTCCCTGGCTGTGTGTTGTGGCGGTGGCTGGCTGGGTGGTGGTGGGGGTGGCAGGGGAAGGCAAAGTTGGAGAGGGGGTGGGGGATCAGAGAGAGGGGATCAATTGATGGTTGTAAAGGGGTAGGGATTGAGGAGCTAGGGTAGGGGATTAAGGAGCTGGGATAGGGGATTAAGGAGCTAGGATAGGGGATTGAGGAGCTACGATAAGGGACTGAGAACTGAGATAGGGAAATGAGGTGAAGATGGGTAGGGGACTGAGGAGCTAGGATAGGGGACTGTGGGCTTATGATAGGGAATTGAGGAGAGGAAGAGTAGGAAACTGAGGTGCCAGGATATGGGCTTGAGGAGCTAGGATAAAGGATTGAGGAACTAGGATAGGGGACTGAGAGGCTATGATAGGGAGTTAAGGAAAGGAAGGATGGGGAACTGAAGTTGCCAGGAAGGAGTTTAGGGAGTAAATAGAAACTGAAGCTAGTGAATGAACAACTGGAATGAGTTTAACCCCTTCAGCGTGAGAGGTGTTCCCTAAGCTGAATGATAAACGGTCTGAGTATCGAGCAAAGAACATTCGTCGTTGTAAAAGAGGCTAATGGTTTCTAATTCCATCACCTAAACAGAAACATCTTAAGCTGAACAAAATCATTTGGTGTCAAGAAGAATGGATTCGAACAACCGGCTTCACAGCAAAGAGATTCAGGGAAGGGATCTGGTTGTGGATTAGGAGAGGAAGTTAACTATCTCAGTCTGGTGGTGTATTTGTTTTTATTCTACTCTTGCAGTTTCTAGACGATTTTACGCGCCTTAGGATAGACTTTTCAACCTCCAAGGGAGAGATAAAGCCTTCATTAACTCTTTCATAAACAGAGGTGCTTTCCTAACTGAATTAAATTTCCTGGAGGCAGCAATCATATACTTTCAATTACGTCATTGGGTTGAAGAGATGTAGTTGACTGATTTAGCCCAATCACTCCTACGACGCATTTTTTCATTTCTTTCCTGCTGTCACCGAGCGATTTTATTTTATCTGTGAATTATTTTTCGAACTGGAGGGGTTAGATACAGGCTTCATTAACTCCTTCACCGCTAGATATCTCTCCTAATGTGAATAAAATCGTCCATACTCTTGCAACTCTAACATTATATAAAAATACCACCTCTCCATTTTGATTACCGAGTTACGAGTATAGCAAGAGAGTAACGTTAGAATATAATGAGAATATAATGCCAGTCACGAAGAAGTGCCATGGAGAGGATGTAGGGTCGAGTACTGTCCTGTCCTGCCAATGACCTACGTGAAATAAGCTGCAAAGGGACGGAACTCTGGGCCGGGTAAAGGTAAAAGGAGTTTAGTGGTTGCAGGAAGAAATAAAATAACTCGAAGTGAAGGGGTAAATTCATCCTGGTAGAGAGTCTCCGGTCCGTATTCTCGTAGGTTAAGGAGGCTCCGTAACACCCCTTTCTTAGCAACTTATTTTTTTAGCTATGGCTGGTTAATATTCTTTTGTACTTTTTTTATCCAGAGTATGTTGATGTAGGAAGGATTTATGTTACGCAGAAGAGGACAGCAAGATGTAATAAGCACATTCAATCTCTTAGGAGAATATGTTAGGGAGCTTTCTTACCTGACGAGAACAGGAGCCTAGGAGGAAGACAGGGCAAGGAAAAGGCCGTTGAAGCATTACTTAGAGCTTAGAGGAATGAGAAGAGAACGAGAATTAGAGCATGGGGGAAAGAGAAGAATTAGAGCTTAGGGGAAAGAGAAGTGAAGAATTAGAGCTTAGGGGAAAGAGAAGAGAAGAATTGGAGCTTAGGGGAAAGAGAAGAGAAGGAAAAGAGAAGAGAAGAATTGGAGCTTGGGGGGAAAGAGAAGAGAAGGAAAAGAGAAGACCAGAAGAATTAGGGCTTAGGGGAGAGATGAATTAATAGTTAAGTGCGTGCCTGTGGTGGTGAGATGCAATTATGGATTAGAAAGAAAAGGTATGGATGTGGGGGGAGGGGTCAGCATTACTGAAAAGGTAGAACTGATAACACATGAGAAAATTATAGTGTATTAGATGGTGCTGGGAGATTGTGTAGTGGGAGCGAGAAGTGGAGAGAGAGGGAGGATCGAGGACAGCGAAGAAAGTGAGGACCAAGTGGAAGGAGCGAATGGGAGGATAGCGTGAATAGGGGGTCGAGTGGAGAGAGGGTGGAAAGATTGAAATGAGTGGAAAGACAGGATCACGTGGAAAGACAGGATCGAGTGGAGGGAGCGGATCAAGTGGCAGAGCAGCAGAGGAAGCAGAACTAATTCGTTAATACAAGAGGTATAATTATATCATTCGGTATGTAGCTGGGGTGTAATTTCGCTAATTTCCGTAATATTATGACTGGCTATTGTCTTTACAGTTGTCTTTTCAGTTGCACAGTGGGGGATAAGAGTTAACTTGATATTTAACCGTTTCTATTAACTTTCTTTTTGCGTGATAGCCTTAAGCTGAGAGAGGTTTGGTGCGTCTTACAATCGGTGACGAAAGTTTCCCTATTATCTCGCTTTTTCCGCTTCTTACTTTCCTCTGTTGAGTAGTATTCCTCATCTAAAAGAGGCCTGGTGTACGGTTCTGCCCATGGGTGATTTGCCATTAAATGATGCGTCGAGGAGCAGTGTGATGGACATGCCCTAAAAGTGAAGTAGACGCAGTGAAATATTAGACGATCTTTTGTCCCTCACTGTACGTTTTACATTGTTACCAGAGCCCTAAGCAGTACAACAAAAAATAATAATAAAATCGAGTGGGACTCTGCCATCGGGGTGGTAACTCACCTGACCCAAAGTTTCGGACTTTATGCACCACAGGGCCAACTTCAGTAATTGGTCCACTCGAAAAGCGAGCCCAATAAACAATAAATTGCGCCTCACAATTTTGTTTTCGACCCCCCCTTCGCACGGCGTATGGATTTCCACCATGGGATATTTGCCGATTTTCGCACCGCATCCACACAGGGACTCTCTCTCATGGACGATTTACCTTCTGTGGTGGTGACTGTGAAGCCAGAAATCATCTTGCCTTCCCTCCCTCCACCTTGTTTCACCTCGCTCTAACACCCCACCTCGCTTCACTTTGTTCCAGCCATACATCACCTCACACTTCCTTGTCCTGTTGTACCCTACCCTGCTCAACCTTGTCCTCACATACTCCACCAGCTTCATCTTGCTCCACCATCTCATGTCTCCACTAGGCCCCATCTCGCTTCCCTTAGGATTTTGCCATTTTCTTGCCCCCATTTCAGTCATCCTCGCCTCTCCTCCCTCTGCCTCGTCCCTCCTCGCCCCAGCTCACCCCTCCCCTTCCTGTCTCGCCCTTTGTAAACCTCGTCCCTGCTCGCTCCAACTCACCTCTCCTCGCCCCAACTCACCTCTTCTCAATCCTCCTCGTCCCACGGCACGTCTCCTCGTCCCATTCTAGTTTCATATCGTCCCACCTCGCCCCTTCATAGTTTTCCTGAGGAACACCAGACCTCCAGACCCCCAGTACACACGCCTGGTGTCGACTCATATAAGAGCAAGAAATAAGTGGTGTCAAAAATGCTGCCAGTTTCGGT